>NJDC01058219.1:10477-25856 GCA_002245475.1 Calephelis virginiensis | reverse complement strand
TTATAAAGTATATTAATGTTAATCTTGTGTATTTTTGTCGCCAAGATCCATAATTGCTTTGTATAAAAAAACAGTATATTGCTGACGTATTTTAGCATACATGGCCCCTTGCCTTTATAAGCCTTAGAGACATATTGACAGTAGCAAGCGATATTTAACTCAATTTACCAAAATGCTACTATAATTTTTCAGAGGTAGAAAATATCTTGGCTTATCACAGTGTACTTATATATTGTATGCTCGGGATTGGATATGTGCCCAAATGGCGATAGGCTTGCCCCCTATCACATTTTGGGACTTAGTATCTTCGGCTTGTCGGGGGTGCCTTGGTTGTGCCTCTGCCTAATTCTTCGGGGATATGGGCATGAAAATACTTTTATTTTTAATCATAAAAATGTTACATACAAATAAAAGTAGTAATAATAGTAGTAATTGTAAGTATAAATCCTGAATAAACCAATTTTTGTTGCAAGTTTTTGTTTTTGAAATTTATCTTCTTATTTTAGACACATTTTGCCAATTTGAAAGTGTCTATCTTTCAAACGGTAAATTTTTAGAAAAACAGTTTGAAAATCCGCAATGTAATTGTTAAAGACTTGTCTAAAGTTACCCTGCATGTTTAGGTTTAAAAAATATTCCAATAATAGTGAATCTATTCACATATATTCACATATGAATCTGTTCTTGTGTTCTAACACAAGAACTTATCAAGCTTTCCCTGTGTACTCCTAACAGTTTGGGTATAAAATGGATGTGACATACGGGCAGACGGACATTTTGTAACTATGAAGCTTGCGTTTATGTCATTTGACTTTAGAACACTAAAAGTATAGAATATTTTAAAAGCTTTTCGAGCGATTGCATTACATAATATTTATGATCTGTTTAACGATTTGATAGAAAATATTTACCTTTTGCTCCATCAGCTGAATTGACATCATTACAAAAAAAATAAAATTATTAAACATCAGGATTGTGAAATTTAGTAACTGTAAAAAATAACGTTATTTTTTAGTTAAACGACACTCAATACTAAAATAGTAAATAAGTAAACCCTCTGGATATATTCATATAGGCTCCCATACTTTCCATCTATTCGATCATGGTTCTTCATAACAGGCTATAAGTTTTGACAGCATACACATATTTAATAAAATTAGTGGTCACCCATTGGTCGGAATTCGACCATAATAAATTTTAATATCTTGTTGATAAGAACGCCATATTCATTTCTCTAGACTTTCTTTCAAAACTTTTTAGTGCGCCATCTGTGATCTTTTATCGTTATCATCAATATATTTGATTGTGTGTGTCAAATGCATGGTAGTGTGGGTGATGTTTTATTTATTGATTTAATGTTATATATAAGCATTATTATTGAAAAACATTAGCGTTCTGCACTACTCCTACACATAAACTATAAGTGTGCCAAATTTTATGCTCCTGCTATGCTATGCTATGCTGATACAATTTTCGTAAAAAGAGGTCCAAAGTTTTGGCATCACGTATTAATATATAGATAAATTTCCCATGATGGTCCGGATCCGCTGAATAGAATAGCCTCTCTACCAGGCAGCTCGTAAGAAATAGGTCATTACCAACAAAACCACTGGTGGTAAAGTATTGCGTCGAAATGTGCCTGGTGATCCAACGCCCCATTCCTGGTACCATAATCGGTGCAGGAAAGGGTAGCCGGTAGGCTTAAACAAAGACCCAAAATCCCGGCCAGAGGATAGCGAAGCACCTGCAACATTTATGGTATCTATACTCCAGGGTTGTCTCTTTCCATCAGGACAGCCGTGTGCTTGTTCGCTGACCTGCAACATAAAATAAGTTATATAAAATAACCACATAACCACCACTCAGATGAAATCTTACTATAATAAATTCAATTAGTTGTAAAATTACAAAGTCCTGATCATATTATGAAATTTGTTTGAACTTCAACCAAAATAAATAACTGGGTAGTCAGGATCGTTAATATCAAAGTTTATAAGTAGTAGTAGTTGATTCTAAGCTTTCAAACAAGTTTAGCATTAACCATCGCAAAATATTTGGTACACAGTATAACAATTTAAATTAAGCCCTAATAAGCGTTTCCAAAATTCCAGAATAGTGCTTAAAACACAATAAAAGCTAAGGTATCTCATTTCAAGCGCAATAATGCTTTCACTTTTTGAAAATTGTATTATGTGACTGTAACTACGTACATTTTGTTGTCGAGCTACAACTACGAAACTAAATATTGAACTACAGAAAAGTCAGTTATCTTTATTTTTAATATATTTTTTATTAACAAATGTTTAAAATTATGTTCGATTGGGTTGACTTGTTTTTGAAAGTTTTGCTTAATCCAGCAATTTATTTTGCTGAATATATTTTTGCTATTGTTTCTCGCACATTTCAGCTGTTTGCGAACAAGATATGTCTGCTAGTCTGACTAGTTGGACTATCCAGTACGGCATATCTTATAACACGTCATGCAGTTCATGGTTAACGTTCGAGAATATTCCTGACCCACCGGCGGCTATTAATTTGAACAAATTTCAACTTTGCAGACTTTAAAAATTATTAGCTAACAATGAATATCTGCCTCGTGTTGGTTCGGGCTCCTTTGCAGAATAGACCATCTGCCTTTCTTGCCAGGCAGCTCGAAAAAGACGAGCATAGGCTTATCATCACTAACACTATGACATCTGACGAGGTGGTAGAGTTTGGTACCACCGCCTTATTTATTCCTGCCGCCATAACATCATGACGTGTTCCGGTTCGGAGGGCAAGGTAGCCTTGAGGCCTAACATCCGGACCTCAGGTTGGCAACGCACCAATACCATCTTTGGTGTCTCTAGGCAGCGTGAATTTCTAACCATCAGGAAATCCGTCTGCTTGTTTGCCTTCCTATAACATAAAAAAATATACAAATTAAATATTTGTTACCAAAACACCTGCAGCTGTGTTTATTAACTCCACACACTCAATTATTGTTTTAAAAACATAGAGTAATGTATTTTCATCTAATTCATCTTCTGAAATCGTATGAGGGTTACATTGTATTGAATCAAATTTGAAATGCCAAATATTAAGTTTTATTTTTAAGAAGTTTATAATAACTGTAATATAAAATACTTCAATTTCAAAGGACATGACCAACAAAATGAAGACACCCCTCGGCAATGTCCACATTGGATCCTTAATAGACCGTGTTATTTCTAAAATCATTAAGTTAGCACACAATGCACATACAAATATCTTTACTCTGTTAGCCAATATCTTAGACTCGCTTGTATTATAACAAACATCATCAATCTTTTGAAGTTTGAGTATTAAACGAGTATGATTTTTGCTTTGTACAATAACAAATATACTATTAATAGCATAAATAACACTATGCAAGGTATATACGAACGTGAAAGTTAAAGAAATCATTTTGTTATTTATGGTAGTTATAAAATCATACAATGTAAAATATACAAGGATACACAAAATACAATTCATTGCTATCACGTGAACAATAGTGTAGTTACTATTTGGTAATATGTTATTAATTTTCAACGTAAATTTCTGTATAGCAAACGGTAAACTTAAATAATGGACTGGTTTGATTATTTTCAGAAAGTCCTCCTTAAGATCTCCTTCTTTCTGTCGGAACTTCAACCTCACTTGTTGACCCATCCTTTCAGACTGCCGGACTGACTTCAAGTGAATGAAGAAAATCAATCGATCGTTGTCTTTGAAATACAATGTGACCTATTTGGATATTTAATTATATTATGGCGTTTTCGATAATATTTATTTTACTTCACTTAACAGAACACATTGTTATTGATCGTTTCTAATCAAATTAACGTTATTTATTTTTGTGATTTCCTATTACAATATAGATAAAAGGAAATTCATATATTTTGAGTAAAAGTTAAAAACGCACGCTGCCTATATAAATACACTTGCTAATAAATTGTAATGATTCGATTAATTTAATGATGCCGGCACCGCAATTTTATTATTAGTATTATTAACTTTATATTGCATTTAACAGAAATTACAGAAAAAAATTAAACATACACAATTTCTTAAGAATATAAATGAATACAATTTGTAATCGAAAAATGCATACTCTACATGCAGTCTCTCTTGTACTCTCTTGTCTCTTGTCTATCTTGTGCATACTTGTGTATGTTTTGAGAAGAATTAAAGAAGTGGCAGGGTTAAACGCATCTCTATTAGTTTATCATGGATATGTTTCCTCTGTTTTGCAATATGGGGAAATTTTGTAGATTTAATTAGAATCGTAAAAGCGTGTAAGAACGATATGTAGTGTTAATCTGATAGGTACATTCAAGCAAACCACTTTTTAGGTCACTCAAAATTTTATCTCTACTTTGTTTTCAAATTTTGGCTGTATGTGTATTTGTAAAAAAACATTATAATTTGTTTAAAACAAGTGGTGGTGGTAGGAGGGAACGTTAGTCTTGTCAAATTCTGTGTCATTTGGAGGTACCTTTACTTTATTTTCATATTTTGGCTGTATGTGTATTTGTAAAAAAACATTATAACTTGTTTAAAACAAGTGGTGGTGGTAGAAGGGAACGTTAGTCTTGTCACATTCTGTGTCATTTGGAGGACTACGTAGGTCACATTATAAGTTTTACGTAACTTACCAAAATATTATGTTTATAGCTTTTGAAGATATTCTCCTTTACATTTTAAACTTTTTTTCATGCGATCGAACCATTCTTTAAAACAGGAGGACCACAGATCTGAAAGTGATTTTGTTTTGTTCGCCGAGTGTTTTTTTTTAATGACTACATGTTGCTAATCTCGCGACTTTTGCAACTTCACCAAGCTTTGTTTGCCGAGCAAAGTGCTCAGCCCGAGACATTATTATTTAAATGCATTGGACCTTACCTACAACACCAGCGCCAAGGGCTGTCTCCTGGGAGACCGTTCTTCGACCTGGTGCTGCGTTCTGGTCACTGGGTGGACTTGATGGAGGAATATTGGCGGCTCGTCGCTCGGCGTCAGGCGCCGGGCGCAAGAGAGGTCTTCGTCGCCGAAACCAGCGGCGACGGTGTAGTGTGATGTTATTGTGTTGTGAGTTTGTCGTGTTCCGGTTTGGAGTTGGGAAGGTTATTGGATCCGGAGGATCCGATAACACGTGGCAATGTCTTCTATGATTAGAGGGCGCATTCGCGACCGGTGTGTAGTCATACGCGGATGCTAACACCGGATTCGGGTGGGCAGTTGTTTTTTCAAAGTAACGTTCCGATAGTTCTTTGAAATGCTGCGCTATCGTGGATAAATCGAGGTCGCGATGTAGGTCCTCGTTGCTAACGTACCACGGGGCACCCTTGGCAGTTCGCATGAACCTATTCTGGACTACTTGTAGCTTTTCGATATGGGACGGGAAGGTATGTGCGAAGGCTACGCTACCGTATGCTAATATGGGTCTAATACATGTTTTGTAAAGTGTCACTTTGTTACAAGTGACATTTTACTATTTTTATTAATAAGATAATAGAGACGGCTAAGTACGAACTTAGCCTTGTTTGTGACATGCGAAATATGCGGCTCGAACGACATATTTTTGTCTAAAGTGACCCCTAGGTATTTTGTTGTGTTTTTCCAGGGGATCGCTCTCCCGAACAGTTTGATGGTGCCCGGGCTACGCCTAGAACTCACCCCTTCGGGTCTGATACCTCAATTAAAGTACACCGCTGCACTTTTATCGGGGTTCACTTCTATACGCCACTTCCTGAACCAGTTGCCTAGGAGAGTGGCCACGTTTCTGAGGTTGCAGCCTATTTATTTACCGCGACGGTGGGTTAAATAAAAAGCCGTGTCGTCCGCGAAGAGGGCTACGTGGACTCGCGGCGGTCGGGGTACGTCGTTCGTGTAGAGGGTGTATAATATAGGTGAGAGTACCGAGCCTTGCGGCACTCCCGCCTCTAGGGGCCTACTGTTAGAGAGAGTCCCTTTTACACGAAATCTGAATTTGCGATTCGACATAGCCGAGTGTGAAGAAGCGTTATCATGGTGTAGGAGAACGCGGCTTTTGGGTCATCTTTCGGGAATTTTTTTCTAACACGCTGGGTAAACAAATACCACTCGGAATTAACACTCTTTTGATCTTCAAGTGGAATTGTACACATGGGACCGTAGCTCAGAAAAAAATGCGATCATTTTTTACCAACGTTTCTCACCTGTCTCACTTTTGTTGGCCTGTTTTAATTTTCAATTACCCATTCACAAGATCGTTGTTTTTTTCGGGCTCAAAAAAATAAATCCACGTTTCGTCTCCTGCGACAATATCATAAACAGCATTAGAATCTCCGTGGTCGTACTTCAGTAGCATCTGTGAGCACCATTCCAAGCGAGCCTGCTTCTGCTCCGCTGCCAGTTCATGAGGGATCCAACGACAACAAGTTTCCGAACCGAACCGAAATTTTCTGAATTTGGCTCATACCGTTCCCCAAAAGTCCTCGAATTGTCTTATAGGTAATCCGGGGTTTTTTTTCAATTAGCCGCTTAACAGTAGCTACATTGGTTTCGTTGACGGCAGTTGAAAACCGCCCTTTACGAAATTCGTCATATGAAGAAATTTGACCTCTCTCAAGTTCAGCAAAAAATCGCCCCACGGTGCTCAAATAAGATGCTTCTCTCCCAAAAGCATTTTGAACATGAGCGACACACTCTTGCGGAGAAAGAGAACTTTCAAATCACAAATAATCATTTCTCTAAAATCTTTTAGACTTAATTCCATTTTCGTTACGTACGTAGAACTTTGATGTGTGGTAAAAAAACAATTCACAAATTATTTTCCGCCAATTGTTATCTTAATTACTAAGAAAGTGGCAACGTTTCAAAAATACAACATTCGAAATTCTAATAGTACCGATTTGCTAGAAGTGCAAAACTTTTAGTGTGCCCCATGTATTTGCCACTACATTTAACTTGCTCACGCGTAATTAGCAAAATAAAGGCTTATTTTACATCTGTGATAAGTACTTAACATATAATATACTGAGTTACATGGTAAGTCAACCTAGACCTTCTATCGTTTCTAACTGATTTAAACCTAACCGTTTTCAAAGTATTCAAATTTATTTGTTTTTTATACAATTTGCCGGTTTTCCGGCGATTAGATATTTTGAAATATGTAGGTCTTATAATTATTGTTATTGAATTTTCACATATTAAATACAAGGTTGTATGACCTCAATAACCAAAAGTGATCGTAAGGTAACTAAATAAGTCGTCGGCGTTAGTCTAAGGTAAAAAAAGCTATTTATAAATTAGAAAGTTTATTTTTTTAAGGTTACCTAAAAAAACATTATTTTATTTTATTTTATTTTACCATTAAAGGAAAACTTACAGGTAGTAAAATCAATAATACAGATAATATTTTATATATGGCCAATTACAAGTTTTCACTTATAAATATGTTAAATGTTTATGGTTACGCATTTACAAGTAAATTAGAAAAACAACAGTCTATAAGTATAATCTAGTGAGTGGGCACATGTTGCTCACCAAGAACCAATGTCTACTTATCTTGCAACTAGTGACAAAGACAATAATAATTTAAAAAAAACTATCTGATAGAGTTCTTATATGCTTTGTTATGAAGTCACTAAGCAAGTCAAGGTCAACGTCTTGACACACTGAATTAAAAGTGTGACATGCTCTAATTAAATAGGAGTTTTGGCTGTAAACAGTTCTCATCTCAGGGAATTGAAGCAAATTAAATCTTCTCGAAAACGCAGCAGGTGCACGTAGGCCTATCTGGTGAAGCAACTTAGGCATATCTACTTCACTATTCAACACCTTCGATAGTAATAAAGGATCAGCTATTTTCCTCCGCTCATAAAGTGGTAGAGTATGAAACTTTTTGCAACGGAGCTCATAATATGTAGGTAGATAAGAATTTGAACGATACTGAATGTATCTTAAAAAAACCTTTTGAATACGTTCCAAGCGATCTGTGTAAACCTTGTATAGTGGGTTCCAGATTTGAGAGGCATATTCAAGATGGCTCAAGACTATTGCACTTGTTTTGCAGACGTATTTAATAATGTTTACGTATTATCAACTATCCAATGAGCTAAAATAATCTAGAATTTTATGAGAGTTTATTAAATAAAATAGGTTTATAGTCTACAGGGGGGGTAAAATAATGGCTGTAATTTGCTAAATATACAAATGCAAAATAAAAAGTGAGTGAGTACAAAATAACATTTATTATTTTTATTAGTTCCAACAAAACATCTCTAGTTCTAAATTTCATGTTCAATATATCTGCTTCTGTTTTGCACACATATTCGCATTCTTTTACGAGATCCGCTTTTAACTATACTAGTAGTCAAAGTCCTTCTAATTTCATTCGCAGTATTAACAATTCTTTCTCGCAATTTTCAACGAAGGAAATTGAATTGGGCTCACTATACACGAAGCTCTTTAGGTAAAAATAAAAATAAAATAAATAAATCACATAAATAACTATATACTTTTTGCAAAAAAAGTCCCATACGGGTTCAGCATAGTCCAGTTTAGCGCATATCATTGATTTATAAACATGTATAAAAATCGATGGTTTGGCAAATATTCAGCAATGCATCGTAAAACCGTGCATATTGCAACTGATTAACACTACATATTATCGCTCTTACAGACGTCTTTTGAACTCTAAAGATTCTAATTAATTCTAAAGAATTTCCCCAAATAGGAATACTTTATTGCAAAACGAGAAAACATACCCATGATACGCTAAAAGAAATGCTTTTAAGCCTGACACTTCTCTTATTCGTCCTGAAATATATACAAACTGGAATCAATATGCGACTTCAAATTATAAAATTTATCAATTTTTATTCTAGGAATCAAGTAAATGTAAAACTAAAAAAAGAAATATATAGTCCTATTAATAACCACCTTTTTATATTTGATTAATGTGTAATTATAATTAAACTTTAAGATATAATTTATAATTAAACATACAAGTACCTAATGAGCTTAAAACGACAGCATGAACGGCCAGGATGTTAGGTCTATTGTGCTAGTCTGCCGGCTACTCTACCCTCCGAACTGAAACACGACGGATTCAATATAGCGTCAGGAGTAGGTAAGGCGGTGGGATCCCTACTCGGGCAAGTTGCTGCACAAAATCCTGCCACCAGTTCCGTTTGTTAAAATTTAAATAATATTTTGATTGGTTTGAAGTTAATTTCACTGAGCTGACGTTGATAAGATGAAGTATAGACTGTAGGCACAGATGTTGTTTTAGCAAATGACGTTTCTTATTATATTTACTATACTTTGGCAACTAACATCATTCAAATCACCGGTCGGTCTAGTTGACCGCATGCGTGTGAGAAGCTTTAGAAAGCTTAAAAATATTTAATATTTAACTTTAATTTTAAATAAAATTGTAATTTTAATATGAGATTTTACGGTGTATTTCGTGAAGCAAGTAAAATTAACCAAATAATATGCGCCGTTTTGAGTAAGTATTTTTTTTTGTTTATTTATAGGTAAGTGAAGTGAAATTGTTATACCGCTTTTAGTATAATGTAAGGAGTATTAATTTCGTCATGACGAAAAACTTTCAGTATTTTTTAATGAATTTCAACAAACTTAAAAAAAACACCGGGGTCAAATTTGTACTGCTACATTCATTATATCACTACGCCTTAACCTATGTTGTTTATGTTGTATGGTTTTTTTCTTAAAAAATCTAGAAGCACAATTTATTATTTTTCGTAATTCAATTCATTTACTTTTTATTACAGTTTTAAAAATATTTATCTTAAATTTGGATTAAATAACAGTTAGTTCTGAAGTTTGATCAAAATCTGTTCTGTAGTTTCAGAATTTATCCCGACCAGACATCGTAACATGAGATTTCTATGTTGAAAGAGCTTTATTAATTTCTGTGACAGCTGAAAAATACAGCCCTATCAAATTTGAATATTCATCCAGCATAATCTATGTGATTCGTTATAATGTTTATAACAAACCATAGCCTCTCTTTTTCATTTAATAAAAATATCAAAAAGATTTCAGAAAACCTTAAAATATAAATTTGCTCTAACATTTAACACCTGTCTCTATATTGTATATCTTGCCTGGTATTTTAAGCTGAATTCACAATTAATATCAACAAAATTTATTCAGATACGAGTATTTATAAAAAAAAATATTAAGAAAATTTTTGCACTCCTTACTGTGCAGTCCAGTTAAAACTACTGTATATGTTATCCGAATAAGTACTAAGCATAACTTTAAATATGTTACGCATAAATTTGAACGTTTGTTTAACACATTACACTGTCTCCCTTTTTGCATAGTTACTTCATAAGCATCCATAGTTTTTTTCAAAGCCTAGTGACGTTTAGTCCTCAAAGTTCTTTAAATTAGAACGATTGTTTTTAACGAAAAGTATAAAGTTAACAGATTGATAAATTTATGGGCATTGGATTTCAATAAGTAAGTCATCTCGGTATACAAAAGTTTGATACTTTTTGATTTCCCTTGGACTCCATCACCAGTTCCAAACTTGGTAGCATTGACACTATCTCAGAAGTACGTTTTTTCAAACGAGAAAAGAATTTTTAAATTTGATTTTGAAATGACGTGGAAATCAATGTACCTACATATAAAAATATAAAAGTAGAACAGGTAAGTCGGTCAAAAATAGTTGCATGGTTTTTACTTGCCCTAAACTTTTTTATGTCTTTGGATGTGCATAATAAACTTTTTCTAAAGTTTATTTAGCTATGAATATTTTTTTAATGTGATTTTTTTAAATACTAAAATTGGAACCCTAGTTAAATTGTCATATTATGAGTATTAGTAGAATTTAATGAAATAATATTTAAACTAGATGTTTTCTGCGGCTACACCCACTTATTAAAGTTATCCCCCTTGTCTCCCTTCGGAACCGTTTTAGATATCGGGATATAAAATAATACCGTAACATTGTTTTCATACGTTTTTGGAATTCACTGTTCGCTGTAATTTTGTAATTCGCTGTTCGCTGAAACTACTAGGCCGAAACATTGCATAGTTAAATTAAAAAGTTGTTTATTTCTTTAAAATAGTTACATTATTTGAATTAGTTGTTGAGACCAACCTACTAAGTATTTAATAAATACTTGTGTCAGGTAACTGTAAAAGGTAAATGTAACCTATCATTATAATTTGTTTCTAATACGGTATTTTTAGCGGTTTATTGTCTAAGTATCATCAAATTTACCGTATTTTTTCTGCCTCTAGCGGTAATATATAGAGAATTCAAAAAAATAAACCCAAATTATATTATTTTAATTTACAACTTCCCGCAAAAAGTGCAAACAAACTGGCAAGATGGTGCGTATTAAATGAATTGGATTTACCAGAAACTGAAGACCCAAAAATGTTTTAAGCAGTATGCTCTTATTATCATTGAACAAATAAAAATCCCCATGCTTAAAGTTTAGGTGCCCACTACCGAACAACACGGAGCCATTTGACATAATTTGACCACCAAGTGACCATTTTACGTACGTAACGGAACTAAAAGTGTAAAAATTGTTTTTCCATTTTGCATTATTTGTTTTTTAAACCGAAAAAGAAATGTTATAAGTTTGGCGTATCGGTATCTATAAGTCTTTTCTTTTTTTTATAATATGTATGTGTCGGTGTCATCATAACTTTGGAACGGAAGAACCGAATTCATTTGTTTGAAAACTGGGGTGATTGAAACACTCGTAGTTTCTAGCTATATTACAAATAGGTTTTATAATTTAAAATTTTCAATAACCCCTTTTTCTGTAAAAAAAGTAAAAAAGTATGTTCACGCCCATATCCCCAAAGAGGTAGGCAGAGGCACAACCTGGATTTCTTTTCAGAAATCTAGAAAATCATGTTCGCTAAAGTTAGCATGGAACACAAAGAAATTCTTCCTTAGGTATGTCAAAAGTTTGTTACTTTTTTATGTCTCAGCAAAATATGCCCATTTAACCGTATCTCATTTAATTACTGTCATAACTCACTATTTTCTATTTCCTCTAAGCGAAAAGATGGGCAGAGGCACAACCAAGGCACCCACGACTAGCCGAAGACACTAAGTTCCACAATGTGACAGGTGGCAAGCCTATCGCCAACCGGGCACATATCCTATCCCGAGCAACATTATTTTTTTTTTTAGAAATTTGGAAAACTCAAATTTTCTTTTTGTTGCCCGACCCGGGATTCGAACCGGGACCTCATGCAGTCAAGCCCAACACCTGGACCGCTAGACCACACAGGCAATACCAGGTTTTTTATCACTCACGTTGAAACCTATCCTTGAAAGTGACAGATTTACTTCTACAATTCTTTATTATCAAACGTTTTTCTCCCCCTCATGTCATTTCAGACTCTTTCGTTTACGTGGTTTGTTTGATATTCAAAATTTAGAATAACAAAATATTTGAATCAAAACTATTTTCTTTTATGTGAGAAGTCAGTGAACAAACATACGGCTCTCCTGATAGTAAGAGATAAGCGTGGCCTATAGACACCGTGGATGTCACAGGTGCGTAGCTGTCCTGTGGCCTTCCATACCAAGATTTCATTCCATATTATGATAATCATAGGTACATATAATCAATTTCTGTTTTTTTTTAATTTAAGGTTTTAGTACCGCGTTTTGGTATAACAGTGGATCTCGTATTCGCAAAAAATGCGATAAGACTTCGAACAAGGATGCTCTCTTAATGGTAAGAGACAACCGACTTTTATTTAAAGAACATAGAACATAGAGTTGCTGGTGCATCGCTGTCATCGGTTTGGTCTTAGGCCAGGAGTGCAAGTGTCTACCCAACCCTGTTGCACTAAACGTGACAATAGCGAACACTGACGCTAAGGAGGGAGGAATAAGTAAGGCTTAGTTAAGGGTCCATGTATGCTAAAATACGTCAGAAATGTAATGTTTTTTTCATACAAAGCAATCATGGATCTTAGTTACAAAAATACACAAGATTAACATTAATATGCTTTATAAGACTACTGT
The DNA here is from genome assembly GCA_002245475.1 of Calephelis virginiensis. NCBI lineage: Eukaryota > Metazoa > Arthropoda > Insecta > Lepidoptera > Riodinidae > Calephelis > Calephelis virginiensis. Next base: position 12,826 of record NJDC01058219.1, on the reverse strand, counting down.
TTCCATAACACGATTCATTTCACTATGTTAGATAGAAAGAAATAAAATGTTTACCCTTTTTTAAAAGCAAAACCCAACTGTCTACTTCAATTACGAAAATATACACCAGAATTAACATAAACAGAGATAAGTATTATACCTAAAAGATAATCGTTTCAGTTTTTATGTTTTTTTACAAATTACTTTTTAGTGTCGAAAATAGTGATTTGTCGTTATAGAACCTTAACGCGCAATTATTTCATAGTAATCATGGAACGGGGGAGTGCGGCGATAGGCTGTTCTGGCTGACTACGTGTGGGGCCTTAATATATGCTTAGCAAAATACTCAGAAATACTCATAATTACCATTTTAAATTTGTCTTTTGTCAGCAATAAATAGCAAATCAAAATCAAATGGAACCAAAACAAAATAAATTAAACATGATATTTAAAATAAAAATGTAAAAGCCTTCATCTTATGACATAAAAATTAATCGCTGAATGTGTTGCTAAGCGCATTACTCCTGAACTGGACTTACTTGGCTAATTATTTTTTCGTTGTGTTAGGTAGTTATTGTGAGAAGAAGGTTCTAAATATAAAAAAATAGAATATTTAAAAAGATACTTACTTACTTACTTTAAAAAGATACACCGGAAAAATTTGCATGGAAAATGGTGAAAACAAATATTTTTTTTTTCCATACAAACTGAATGGGGGGAACGAAATTAAAAGGGTTCGTTAAAATAGACTAGAGGTCGCCCATTGGTTGAAATTCGACCATAAAAAGATTTAATTACTGTTGATAAGAACGCCATCTTCTTTCTCAAGACCAACTATTTATTTTCCAAAATTTTTAGTGCGCCATCTGTGATCTTTTATCGTTATCATCAATATATTTCTTTGTGTGTGTCAAATGCATGGTAGTATGGGTAATGTTTTACTTATTGATTTAATGTACTTTATAAGCATTGTTATTGAAAAATATTAGCGTTCTGCACTTCTCCCACACATAAACTATAAGTGCGCCAAATTTCATACTCCTTGTTTTCGTAAAAAGGGGTCCAAAGTTTTTGGACCACGTATTAATATATAATTGAATTTGTAATTCCTAACCAAATGCCACATATTGACATCAATGTTGTCAGTTCAACGAACTGCTGATTTAAAATACTATTATAGTATTACTATTGAAATTACGCGCTTCGACTTCTCACTTTCTCAACTTTATACTTTTATTTTTAAATTGGCTGACCTAATCTAAATTTAAGCGAAATGATTAATTATGTATTATATGTAACAATTCTATACAGATATCTTTAAAATACATTCAGATTTCCGAAGCTTGACGAATATAGCCGAAGCGCATAATTTTAATAGTACTACCCTATCTGATGTTGGAATATAAACATTATTTTTAAAATGAGTAACTGTGAAGTTTCTTGCTGACGTTTTCATTTTAATAATAAATTCAATAGTTTAAGACCCTATTCTTTTGTAGTTTAAGATTGATGAATGATATTTTATTGTATTAGAAGTGTAAAATGCTCATGATGATAATTTGAATAACACGTAAATTATTAGTTGAAACGGTCTAGTCTTTGTAGTTAAAGAATGATTTTTTTAATGATAATGGAAGGCAAACAAGCAGACGGATTTCCTGATGGTAAGAAATTCACGCTGCCTACAGACAAAAAAGGTGGTAATGGTGCGTTGCCAACCTGAGGTCGGGATATTAGGCCTCGAGCAAAAGTAAGTTTACCGACTACCTTACCCCCCGAACCGGAACACGTCAACGGCAAGTATTGGACGTTATGGTGGCAGGAATAGGTAAGGTGGTGGTACCAATCCGGGCGAGTCGCTGCGAAACTCTACCTCCTAGTAGGATGTCACGGTGTTAGTGACCGTAAGCATATGCTCACCTTTTACGAGCTGCCTGGCAGGAAAGCAGGTGGTCTATTTTGCAAAGTAGCCCGGACCAACACGGGGCAACGATGATAACCATTTGTCTTTTATTCTATACAAAGCTCATGGAGCTAATTTGTATGTGACGTTATTTTTGGCATAAACGGGTCAAAACGTGAATTTTGAATATATTTGCTCTAAAACACGTTTTCAAAGGTCATAGCCTTGAAAAATTAATACTCTCTTACTATGTACGTCAACATTAGCATACGAGGTGCGGCTATGTCTTTAATGAAGAACTTCGCAAAAAGACCAGTTTCCGTATAATGTATAATCAAATAAATCCACATTTAATGCACTAGTACCACTGAAACTGAATTACAAGCTTGGTATAGTTGAGAACGTATATACATGGGATATATACTTCTTTCCTTCTTAAGGTCCTGGGTTCGATCACCAAGTCGGGC
>NJDC01058218.1:67778-78115 GCA_002245475.1 Calephelis virginiensis | reverse complement strand
TGGTACATTCGTAGACCTCAGTATACTAGACGTGCTACAAATATTCGGACGCGCGGGACGACCGCAATTCGATACCTCTGGTACTGGTATTATTATCACGACGCACGACAAACTGACCCACTACCTGAAGGCCATGACCAACCAGTTCCCTATTGAGAGCAATTTCATCAATTTACTCGCTGACAACTTGAATGCTGAGGTAAGTTGTTTTTACTAAGTTTTAAGTTATATAACTAACTTTTTATAGATGATAGAAAGAAAGCAACATATGTTACGGCCGCTTGCATGTTGCCGGGTTAAATTTAATATCGGGTTAAACTGTTAAATAAAGAGTGATTCAACTCTATGTCAGAAGCTGACACAGAGTTAAATGTTTATTTCAGGTTTTAGAAAAGGCTTACGTGGACTCATTACAAGACATAACAAAATAAAAATAATGAAACCAAATCCTATTTAAACAAGAATGTCTTATGTAAAAATATATAAAAATAGTAATAAAGTATGGTAAGATGAGTCCATCAATGGGAAGTCTCTTAGTATTAGGGCATGGCGTATCTTAATACTGGTTTTCAGTACTCCCTATTTGACAGTAATCTATCGGCAATATTATACATAAACAACATCAAGTCACTTTACTATAATGAAAGTAATTAAGAGAATGGTTTTAAAATACAATATATAATCATAATATTATAAAACAACAGAGTGCTGTGCAGTAGCAAGCTCGTTTTAATACCATCGCCATACTTATTCCTGCCACCAACGGCGTTTGTATTCGCCATTTTCATGCTCCGTACTGGTATTGTGGACACTTGCCTAAGACTCTGTAATTTTTTTTTAATTTAAGTATTACTATAATTGTTTTATTTATTTTATTGAATCAGGCGTTACTTTGCGGAAATCCATTATAGATGTAAAATAAGCCTTTATTCTGCTAATTCCGCGTAAGCAGTGTAACTGTTGTGGCAAATAATCCTCCAAACGACACAGGATATGACAAGCCTAACTGACGTTCCCACCGCCCACCTCCGCGACCAGAACACGAATAAAGGAAGAGCTCGGGAAACAATATAAATTGTCACGTTCTTTACATGTGACAACCCTACTTAAAGTTCCCACCTCCGCGACCAGATCACAAACAATCCGAACACTGGAAACAAAACCATTTGTCACCTCCTTCGCCAACGTTTTCGAAGAACTCACCACAGCGAACACCAAATCGCACTATAATTACACCAATACCTAACTTTAAAGGCGTCTGTAGATGACCGTTGTTTCTTGACATTGGGAAAGCTACATCCCTGTTATCTATCTTATAAAATATAAAAATACCGTAATACCGTTTTCCCCGTGTTGGTCCGGGCTCCTTTGTAGAATAGACCGTCTGCCTTCCTTGCCAGGCAGCTCTTAAAAGGTGAGCATAGGCTCACCGTCACTAACATCGTGACATCTGACAAGGTGGTAGAGTTTAGCAGCGACTCATCCGTATTGGTACCACCGCTTTACCTATTCCTGCCGCCATAACGTCATGACGTGTTTCGGTTCGGAAGGTAAGGTAGCCGGTAAACTTACTTTTGCTCGAGGCCTAACATCCCGACCTTAGGTTGGCAACGCACCATTACCACCTTTGGTGTCTCTAGGCGGCGTGAATTTCTTAACATCAGGAAATCCGTCTGCATGTTTGCCTTTCAATATCATAAAAAAAAATGTAGGATTTGCTTGAATCTTTGTACCTTGGTGCAACATAGATTTCGAAATACCATTAAATTCTTATTTGTTTTTAAATTTCAGGTTGCTCTCGGGACAGTCACCAACATTGATGAAGCGGTGGAATGGCTAAGCTACACCTACCTCTTCGTTCGTATGAGAATCAACCCACAAGTGAGAATTTTTATCCAGTAGCCGTTCTAATTATGTTATGCGACTTGTTTCCGTACCATCTAATTTGTTTGCACTAAAGACATCATTTTGATAGAAGAAAGCGTTACTTTGCGGAAATCCCTACTTAAATCCAACTAAAATTATTTAAACGTACGAAACGAAATGTACGTTGAGTTTTTAGTAATGTGTGTATTGTTGGTACTAATAAAACAGTTTAGTGGTGTGTGTTGTGTGGAGCTGGATATGTTTGGGGTCTTAGGTTCAATTCGTTCACACTGCACTGTTTTTCCTGTTTTGTCACACCATAATATGTATACTTTTTTTTGGTGAAAAATTGCAAATTAAATAATTTTATGATTCTTAAACTATAACAATTAAACGCTTGTATCGTCTCTGGTCTATTGGTACGGTGTTGTTGTTGACTACATGAGGTGTCAGGTTCGATTAGGGAATCGAACCAGGAGGTTGGCAGCTCAGAAATATATTTTTTAATTAAAACAACGCTGCCCGGAATTAAATAATTACACGGTTGGCGATAGGTGTGCCACATATCAATTTATGGCACTAAGATCCTTCGGCTAATCGTTATATGGACGTGAAGTTACTTTTTTTCACTAAGCAATACCATGTTTTTGATTAGGTCTACGGCCTTACATACAGTGATGTGCAAGAAGATCCCATGTTAGAGAACAAACGCAGAGAACTCATCACCAGCGCGGCCATGCAGTTGGATCGTACACATATGTTGAGGTACAACGAGCGGACCGGCGATCTTAATGTTACTGGTAAAACATTTTTTTTTAGTTTTAGACATGGACGTGACCATCTTCCAAGAGTCGCGTTTGTTTAATTTTCATAGAGTGATTATCAGACTTCCCAAAATGGGGATTAAATTGTTTAAAATATGTCATAAGTCGTCATATCAGCCATGTTGAAGTAAAACTTTACAAAATGCCACCAATATTAGCTAGTTTTCCTCAATATGCACACAAAATTCAATAATAATGAAAAGAACCGTGCTCTCTTTTGTCAAAGCTGTAACAAACACTTTCATAGTTTAAATAAAAATCATACTTTACTTGTGCACTTTCACTGAAAAAAGCTGTACAAAATGCCACCAATTTTCATTAATTTTACTCAATATGTATACGAAATTCATTAATAATGCAACAACTGCGTACATCTTTCTCTTTTGAGCCCGGCAAAAATTCTCAACAAAAATCATTGTGGATTTTCACCTATTTCTCCGTATTATTCATAGAGCCCTCAACATGCAACATATCTTGAAAAATAACTATATCGTTAGACCTTTAAATATTTATTAAAGTTCTTAATATTGTTTTGGCAAAAAAATTGTACACGTTTACAAATAACACTTATACTTTTCCGAAGTGTTTTTTCTTTGTACAATTTAATTCCACAAAGTGCCAAATGCTTGAAGAAGTGTAGACTCGTTGCCGTTTTTTGTCATAATGCATTTTCTTTTTTATCGTCTTACAAAAGTTTCTTATTGGTTAATATTATTCTTCACAGATTTGGGTCGGACAGCCAGCCACTACTATATAACCTGCGAAACAATGGAGGTATTTAATTCCATGGTCCGAAAGTCTATGACTCAGGGGTACGTCCTTGAAATGTTGACCAGGTGCTCCGACTTTCAACAGCTGAAGGTAGGTTTGGAATATTACCATCATACATTTAATATTTAAAATGCCAAACCCGACAAAGATGTGATATATGGAAGGATACTGTATCATCAAACCGATTGACTAATTTCGTAAGGTGGAAAAATAAATTTAACTGCAAGTTTTTTCTTATATTAGGTATCCTGAATATAACATAAACATTAAAAAAAACAATAACCCCCGACACAAATCACAAAAAATCGGTCGTTCGAGCGTGCGTGTGTGCGTGCGTACGCGCGTGAGTGTGGGTCTTAAACAAATGGACCGATTCCGATATAGATGTTTTTTTTTGATCGAGATGGTTCTTATCTAACATTACTTACATTACTGCTAGGTTTTGTCGGAGGTTATTGATACTTATTTAAACTTTGATATTTTATTTAATTTACTTGTACTTTATTGTACACATTAATTTTCACACATTTTCGTTTCTGTGATAGGGGTATCAAACCTATCGCTTCAATGTGACTTGTACTTCGGATAATTGTAGGTGACTTGGTTGTACATTTGCTAACCTATTCAGTGATTTGAGCGTGAGAATATATATTTTTTTGTACAAAAAATATAAATCATTGCTTTTCGCATTCTTTTGGCTAACAAAGTATAGTTTATTATATTATACGTAATGGTTTTAGATTCGTAAAGAGGAAATAACAGAATTATGGAGTTTGAAGGAACATTGCTGCGAATTGAGAATAGAGGACGCCCCAGAAGATATCCACTGGAAAATCAATATATTGCTTCAGACTTACTTGTCTCGCGGTCGGGTTAACTCCTCTTCTTTGCAGTCGGATCTCAATTATATAAGCCAAGTAAGTATGAAAAAAATTTTCAAATTTTAGCGAAGCAGTGCTTATGATAAACATCTACAAGATTTTCTGAAAGAAAAAAAATAGTGTCAACAGACTAAAAACACGCGATTTAACGATTACGCTGACGACAAAGTTCGCACTCTGCCATCTGAGTTTCATCATTATCATGAGTTTACGGATTGTCAAGCTTACTATACTCGCTACCGTCTCTTAAAATTATTTGTATGAAAACAGAACAGCGCCTCTATTGGTAACTAAGAGAAACACATTTTTATACTAAAAGTGTCATAGATTTCGACACGTAACTTACTCATGGTAAGACAGTAAGGAAGCACAAAGATCTTCTGACGTCAAGAGATAACCGTAGCTTATATACACCACAGATGTTGTAGATGCGTGTTCGTAGTGTTCGGTCAACTGTGCTACCTTACCCTCTGGACCGGAACATGACACCGTCATTATGGTGACAGGAATAGGTAGGTCCCTACTTGGACGAGAATAAATATGAATTTATTTAAATTAACCCGTAATGGCTACAATGAATCATGGTACTATTATGACTACAACAAATGTCAAAACACCCGGGTTTTTAACCTATGTATAGAGTAACTTGTTTAAAGAGTAATTAGCCTCAATATTATTTTAAATTGTAATTCTGACCTTAAATGCTGCAACAAATGCAAAAAGTCAGCTTCTAGCAGGTAATAATAGCTGCGTCCTTATTAAAACCCTTTGAAATAAAATCAATCTGTTATAATTATGTAATCAGTCCTTTTACGTTTTTAATTATAATTTGAACAATCGTTGTGAAAACATTTTAAGTTATAAACTAAAAAAAAATACCTTTTTTTCTGAATCACAACTTGAATAAACTTTAAAACAATCGTCATTAGTTATGACTATAAAAAATTACAAAAACAAAAATGGAAAAAGGAACTTTTAGTAAAAAAATAATATTTTTTATACAATTGTCACATTTTTTATACAATGGCTCTATGTCCTTTACACGTAAAGTGTCCGAAGCCAGCTCCTCCTCAATCTCGCAGTCTCTCAAATAATGACTGGTTATCTAAACATAAGTAAATTATAAATAAACTCAATAGGTTTTTACAAGACACAGACTCAAAAAAACGTAAACAAAAGTTTTACTTACGGTAATATTCAATTACCCACTATGACTACAATGGGTGTAAAAACACCTGTCAGTTCATGTTCCTCGTAACCTGCACACGGGCACCACCGCTTTCAAGGCGCGTTAGTGAGTTATGGTCGTATTAGAGGACTAAGCGGAACCACGACGTGGTAATTTCGCACATAAAAGAGGTATCGCTAAAAAAAACATTAAGTGACCCGGGTGTAAAACCACCGTTGTAGCCTTTAAAGGTTAAAGATGACACTGTCATTTTGGTGGCAGGAATAGGTAAGGCGGTGGATCGTGGACGTGAATTATATATAAAATTTAATTCCATTAAATATATCCAAGCTTCTTATTTTCCTATTTAGATAGATTACAATTTCTGCTTTTGTCGAGGTATATGTACATTATTTTACTAATAAAAATGCTATGTTATGTGATCTAATTGTTTTGTTTGTGATGTGTTTACAAATCGACAGAGAATTCTAAACAATTTTTCAGCGTATGTGTCTCGACAAACTTTGCAATTATTTTTATAAATTGTTTTAAATGCACATGTAATAAATGTGGAGGAAGCAAGGCAGGTCTGCTACGATCGTGACACTTGGCACTTAGGTCCTTGGCGTTAAGTAAATGAGGAAATGTACTACGTTTCGTTGAAATTCTACTACCAAATGTGAAGAAATCCAAAGTAATTGCATTTGATAGATACGTAGCCAGTGCTGAAACAAGCAATTGTGTCGCTTGGTAGTGCTTTTGGCAGGGATGGAAAGTACACCGCAGATGTAGAGTGTTTGCAGAGAGTATTGTGAAGGGAGCGTTGGGTCAGCTACAACGTGAGCTTTGCAGTCAGATTCGCTTTGCATAATTATATGCTTATTCCGATTGAATCATTTACATCCTTATATTAATTGTACTTTATAAAGTAGGTAATTGGGTATATAAGGAAAAAGCATGAAAGCAAACAAATATAGCGATCGAAATGAAAGCACTATGTAAAATCTGTGTTGCTACGCACGCCGATTGCATTTGCAATTTAAAGATCAGAGAGAAAAAAGGATTCAAAGAGTTGGTGTGAAAATCGAAAAGGGCATGATCCCTCTGTTCAGTCATGTGGAAAGAATCCCTTCTTTATTCTAACAATCAAATTTTACAATAGCTTGCCAAGCATGGTTTTTCTACCAAAAATTGATCCAAGGGTTTAATAAGAGCGTCAATAAATTGTTTAAAATCTGGCATCGGATTTGATGTTAACTTTGCTACTGCGGATATCTATGAGCAGTAGTGATTACTTTCACCAGGTAGTCCACCTTGTATACCTGTTTGTACTATAAAAAAATAATGTCTGATAAAAGATTAATAAAATACACCCGAAGAGACCAGGGTTGATTCCACAACCAAATCGTGGGGTGGTGTCAAGAGTTCGAAACTGGCGTTTTTTGTAGGAATGATAATGAATCTGGATGAAATTAGATAGTTTAGGGTGCTGATTATGTATCTCACTTGCCAATTCAAAATGGAAAAGTGTACATCAAATAGCTGTCAAATGACGTGCTTTATATTTGCTTTCTATTTTAGTTGGCAACTGAGATACATAATCAGCCCCCTGGTCACTTTGAACTCGATACTCCCTGTTCTACAAACATAGACATTTTATAGTAACATGTAAACTAATTTCAGAATGCCGTCCGAATTGTCAGAGCATTATTCGAGATAACGTTACGCAAAAACAACGCCTACATGGCGGGTTTATATCTCAAAATGGCTAAAATGATGGAACTCCAACTGTGGGACTTCTACAGTGATATGCGACAGTTCAACTGCTTCCCCAACGAAATACTCAAACACATTGAATATCCCATGTTGAAGCCTGATCAAATTCGGGACATGGACTGGAAAGAACTTGGTAAGTTTTTATAAGTAAAATTATTATTCATTTTAAGTTGTTTTCTAATTGCGAAATTTTGTTAAATGCAATACTGTAAAATAATTTTCGATATAATGTTAAGTATAAAATTATTTTCTAATTAAATTTTACATAAACACTGATCTTAGGCTCATAAATCAATTTAACAGGCGACTTTTTAGTTTTTACATTAATAAAGAATTTCACTCGACTGTTTTTGTCGTCTATGGCTTATCTTAATTTTTTAATGAAATAAATCACTTTTAAACATTTAATTTTACCCATAGTTTGAAAACTAATACGAAAATTCGTTGTTTTTTTGTATAGTGGCTTGTGATTTGTGACTTTTTTTGCAATTTGTGGCAAGCATGCAAACAATAATTGCATTAAACATTTACTTAATGTGACATCAATTTTATGAGCCAACTTTGAAAAAAAAAATAAAAAACACTAAAACTTTTAAGATAAAGATAAATGTTTTTACATTTTCATTAAAATTATTCATTCATTTTTAGGTGATTTGATTCGTAATCCAAAGACAGCAAGAGTTATGAAAAAGTGCGCGGATGAGTTCCCTCTATTAGAAATGGAAGCCAGTTTACATCCAATAACAAGGACTGTACTTCGGATACGACTAACTATTACACCTAACTTCAGGTGAAAATTTTAATATGTTTTAATTAACTTTGACTTTATTTTAAATTTAATTTTATCGTAATAAGAAATGTGTCTGAGTGTACTAATACTAATTGTGTAGATTTTACAACTTAGCTCAACTGTTATAAAGATAGAAAAACTTTTACCTTGGACAGATCTGCACCTACATGCTTTCGTCACTCGCTGACGAATGCTGTATTTAATCTGATGAGGATTCAAATCGTTTGGTGAAAATTCTATTGCCTTATCGATTACGGCGACAGTTAGGTCGTATAGCCAGATACTTTTGTGTAATACTATTAAAACGAGTCCATCATTACATACGAAGTTTACACTTAATAATGGCCATAACTTTTGATTCTCTTAAGATATTTTATTTTCAACTCATTTTCAGTGCTTTGGTATTTTTTAGAACAAACATCGAAGCAAAACAAAATAATTTACAGCTTAGTTTAAATGAATTTCGAAAAGATAAAATAATATTTTTGTTTATACAGATGGAACGATAAGTATCACGGTAAAGCTCCTGAGGCCTTTTGGATATGGGTCGAGGATCCCGACACGGATATTATGTATTATCATGAGTACTTCCTCATTACTAAGAAACAAGTAAGTCACATTTTTTATACTTCCATCGTCAACACTTGTTGAAATTCTATTATTATGATTCCATAGCTGTTTTTCACGACTTCGCATGCCTTTTAAAGTAATTGCATGATTTTATAAAGATAACAAGAAAAAGTGGAAGAAGTCCTCCAAGATTTTAATCTATTTCTAAAAAAGGTATCCCCGAAGAGGGAGACAGAGGCACAACCAATGCACCCTCGACTAGCCGAAGACACTAAGTCCCACAATGTGATAGGTGGCAAGCCTATCGCCAACCTGTCACATATCCAATTCCGAGCAACAGAGTTTTTTGGAAAATTAATGAAAATTGAAAAAACATTGTTTTCTGGCCCCAACTGGGAATCGAACTCGGGACCTCAAGAAGTCAAGTCCGACATTTTTAATTTGAGTTTGTAAATTTCAGGTTATCACCAGAGAACCACAGGAGTTAATAATTACAATACCTATAGTGGAGCCGCTTCCACCACAGTATTATATTAGAGCTACATCAGAAAGGTACTATAAATAGGGACTATGGTAATAATTCGCCACTTGTTATTGTATACTGACTAATTTAACATGTCTAAAAAGTACTTTTTTTGTTTTTGTTTTACTGGAAAAAGGTAGTACAGTACTACTATTTAAATTATGCACTTCGGCTTTACACTTTTTACTCTTTTTACACTTTATACCTTTATTTTTAAACTAGCTGCTACCTGCGGCTTCGCCCTCGTTTTCACAGAAACCCGGTGTGCGATCGGGATAAAAAATAGCCTATATGTTAATCCAGGTCACAATCTATCTGTCTTCCAAATTTCAGACAAATCCGTTCAGCCATTCGAGCGTGAAAGAGTAACAAACATCCATACATACATACTTACAAACTTTCGCATTTATAATATTAATAGGATTGGCTGACCTAATCTAAATTTAAGTGAAATGATGAATTATGTGTAATATCTTTAAAATACATTCGGATTTCCGAAACTTGACGAATATAGCCGAAGCGCATAGTTTAACTAGTTCTACTGTATACGCCATTTTAGGTGTTTACTATCTTTTAGTATAACATTCTATTATATAGTATCTTTTAGTATACATTTTTTAGTTATAAGTTTAGTTAGTGCGTAGCAGAATTGCCACCAGTAGCCCGTTTGCGTAAAGAAAGTCCTGGCTTACTTAATATAAAAATATTATGAATGTATATGATTATAATTTGTTTCAGATGGTTGGGCTCTGAAAGTCTTTTGCCTTTGACATTCCAGCACTTAATACTACCAGAAACACATCCTCCACATACAGGTAATAAATTACCCTGAACGATATTTTTTTATACAAGAGGAGGCAAACGACCAAGTGGGTCAGGAGTATCACAGATGCGTTGTCGACCTTTAAGGAATGAGTACGCTCTTTTCTTGAAGATCACTAAGTCATAATTGTTTGGGAATACCGCCCTCGGTAATTGATTCCACAAAGGTGTTATGCGAGGTAAAAAATGTCTTCGGAATCGCACAGTTGTAGATCGTCACGCATCGAGATGATGGGCATGATACTTTAAACACTGTCGCGAAGTCCGAAAATCAGCGGATGGAATTTGAATCTAACCTTTAATTAAACAGTTATATGCTTGTTGTAAGACTTGTAACCATTAACTG
>NJDC01058218.1:29906-53400 GCA_002245475.1 Calephelis virginiensis | reverse complement strand
ATAAGATAATAGAGACGGCTAAGTACGAACTTAGCCTTATTTGTGACGAAATTGTGCGGTCACACAGCCATCGCGGTTGTAATTATCGCCCGCAAACTTGTACGATTCTACCGGCGGACGACCGGTGCCTGGGAACTGCAAACAATCGCAGGCGCTGCGGGTGTAAAACGTGTCGTTTTTGCATATTCTACATTCTACAGAAGCTACGGGCCCACAAACTCGGCGGGTGCGGGTGAAAACCGCGCCTTGAGTTCTTAGCCTTATGAAGTCAATTCCGTTCTGCTGTGAGAATGATGATAGCAGGGGTAAACTGGGTGCCTTTAATTAGTGAATCTTAGTGTGGATTATATTATCCAGTTCATCCTGTATTAAGAAATGGGACAGGAAGAATAAGAAAATAGTGTCCTTGATAGATATCTCCCATCTCAACATAATACAGGGTGTATTCTTTACATGTTGCAAAACTTTAGGGATTAATCTGCTTAATTTGTTTGTAACGTGTAATTATGTGCAGTATATCTCATACCTTTAAATTCTTGTATATATATGATTGGAATCTCGGAATCGGCTCCAACGATTTTCATTAAATTTAGTAAATAGGGGGTTTCGGGGGCGATAGCTAGGAATCATTTATTTTATATATCCACTTATTTTATATTAATCTATAAAAACAACTTTTAGGATGAAAGAACAGTCCATAGCACTTGGATGGGTCGTATAGCGTCGTACTACTACCTCTCTTATAAAACTATGGCGCATTTCACAAAGAACTTGCAAGGAAATATGGATCTTGACAGTTTGTTGCGTGTTTTGGCCGACTCAGAGGAATACGCAACTTTACCGGTGCGACATAACGAAGATATACTCAACGGGTATGCATTTATATTTTGCTCCCATAATTGCAGGAAAAAAATATAATTTATAAAGATTTTACATATTTTTGATGAACTGTCACTATAATATTATAAATGCAGATAACTAGATGCCTCGCTTTCAAAGTAAAAATATTCTGCCTACAACTGCATATAATCATTTGTTACATCCATAACCGACTAAATTCTCCATAAAACGCACACATTCGCACTTTTACTTACGCAAACACGTAGACAAGAACACGTTTAAACACGCACAGACATATATTTTCCTTTGCAGTAGTGTGAAATGACATGAGATTTTGGCTTTATTAGAAGAGTAAGTTTCTGCACGCCCATGTCCCAGAAGAGGTAGACAGAGGCACTAACATGACTAGCTGAAGACACTAAGTCCCAATGTGATGGGTAGCAAATCTATCGCCAACCGGGCACATATCCAATCCCGGGCAACGTTATTTTTATTAGAAAATTTAAAATATTCGTTTTAAATTTTTTTTTTGTTGCCCGACCCGGGGATCGAACCCGAGACCTTAACAATTCAAGTCAGAAGCCGAACCTCGAGACAGTACAGTCGAGACCTCGAGACCACAGAAGCGGTAGAAGAGTTTAGAAATTTACCATTGCATAAGAGTCGGGAAAATAATATTTTGTAGATCTAACTAAAATCAAAATACAAAACCAAATATACTCATGCACTCAAGAACGTACTCACGTACGTGCGCGCATTCATGTACACACAAGTTGAAAAAAAGCAGTATGAAGCAACATTCATAAGACTTTTAATTCATCAGAAGATTCCAGAAACTAAGAATTGCAGGTGAGTCTAAACAAATTAAAAAAAAGATTTAATGTTTTTCCAGTGAACTCTCCCAACAATGTCGATTGCCAGTCGACTCCTTGTCACTAGATTCTTCCAATGTGAAAGCGTTCTTACTGCTGCAAGCTCATTTGAGTCGCTTGCCCCTTCCCAACACGGACTACCTTACAGACACTAAGTCTGTTCTGGATCAGGCAATCAGAGTTATTCAGGTAAGTTATTATTCAATGTTATTTTACTTTTTAATCTTATTTTATGGCATTTGTTATTTTGGCGCTGAAAGAGGGTCACATTTTTCGAAGATATGTTGTCTTCTTTAATGCACCTATGTCCGAGGGTGTTGTCAAGAATCTCCGAAACCGGCTTGTTTTTATGAAAATAGTAATAAATGTGAAGGAAGCCTAGCAAATCTGCAAGGATCGTAACATTTGGCACTCGATACTTTCTGCATACCGCTTAAGAAACTTGGCGTTAAGATAAGTAAATGATACATGTATACTCAATGTATGTATCTTTGCATCTTTCTTTGACCTGATATCATCTCTGCAATGTAATGCATTTTGAAATATGACTTGCAAAAGTGCACAGTACGCATGGTCACAAACACACGTTCCTGTGCGTTCATAGATACACGAAAACACGTCTGCACGCACACAAACACAAAAAGTAGCTTGTACCCTTGATACAATACAAGGTAATTTATTTTAAGATGTGATAGACTCGTTAGATGTAAAAAGATACACCCACAAGCACAAGGATATCCGCACTTGAATTTAATATAATAAAATTACACACAAACTCCTTTTTATCTTCTGATAAAATTGGCTTAGGAGTCGGACCATGAAAGAAAAAAAGCGGCAGTTCATATTTTGACAGTTTTTTTTTTATTATTTTAGGCTATGATAGACACATCAGCTGAAAACGGTTGGTTGTCCGTCAGTCTGCACTGTCAAATCATGATGCAGTGTATAGTACAAGCGCGGTGGCCCATGGACTCCCCTCTCACCACACTCCCACATGTGGATTCTGAACATCTCTACATGTTTCTGGCTATGGCAAAAGATACAAAAAAGCCTTGTACGACATTGAATGGATTGAAGGTTACGTGTATGAGAAATTACGAATTATTGGCTAAATATATGAGAAGGGAGTTTGAGGAGCCGCAAATCGAACAGATTCATAAGGTAAGGTAATTTCCTGTAGGGTTAGGATTGCTAGGCCCTTGCTGGGCCCTATAGTATCGGGTGACAAACAGGGCTACAATGTCCTCTGCCTGTCGTAAGATGCGACTAAAAGGGGGCTGCTTTTTAAGCCTTAAGTTGGCTTAAAAAGCAGCCCGGGACTTGAGGCAGTATAGCATGATGTGACCCCATGCTGCTGTCGTCAAAGTGCTGGTATCACAAGATTGAGTCTTCTGAGCGGTCAGCCTGCGGGCAGGTGTAAGGGTGACAGCGTTATGTTCTTCCGAGATCCCACAGTCACCCGATACGCACAGCGGATGGTCAACGAGTGGTTTTAGCCGGTAGGAGTCCGACATAACCCGCCACTTCCCCCGAAAGCGGAAGGTATCCATAAATATTTCCACTTGTTAAAAAAAGGGTTAGAATTGCTGGAATACAGTGAAAAATATTTATCTTATTTAGTGGCAAGAGGCTCCGAAACCGGCGTTTTTTATGAAAAGGGTAACGAATGTGAAGGAAGCCAGGCAGGTCTTCCAGGATCGTGAGGTTTGACACTTGATTCTCTCTGTCTACCTCGTAAGGGCATTGGAGTGAAGATATGTAAATATGTTTGAATTCGGTATTCATTATGTTTGTACGTATAGGTGCTGTGTGACCTGCCAACATTAGATATAAAGTTAGCTATACGAGGGCTGTGGTTCGACAGCGACTGCGAGCAGGACAGACGGGTGAGACAGCCGCCGACCAGAGAGGAATGGATACCTTTGCATGCTCAACAGGTAATAAATACATATATATACAAATTAATAAAATTTAGAGTGTCTGTTTGTTATATTAAAATACCCGTTTTTTACTATTGGCATGTATATACGGTACATTTACCAAAATAATATTTTTAATATTTTTGTCGGTGTAATAAGGAGAATAATATATATATACACATATATATAGTCGGAGAAGGGTTATTCTCATCGAAATCGTCGTTAGTGGCTGTAGACTTAGTGGGCGTCATCAGGGTAAAATGCGAGCACAAAACACAATGAACACTTTTTACAGTATTTTAATTTAAATTTCACAAAATAAGGAAAAACAAAGTTGAGCCCGAGCAGCGGGTTCAATACACCGATCCGACTTTGATCGCACAATATACTTTCAAGGATCCAACTCGATCCGTCTACTTCGATTCAACCCAAATCAACCAACAGAAAACAACTGAAAACTGAACCACACATTCTACCAAAAATCAAGATGGAGCCTCGATCCCGCTCGAGGCACGTACTCTGCTCTGATTGGTCGTATGAGCTAGGCTCTTATTGGCCGTTACATGATTTACTATTTTCGTAAATTTTATTACAATAATAAGGTTTTACATTGACAGAACAATATTAACAGATCAAATAAAATTAAGGTAAGAATTTAGAAAAGATTTAAAATGTAAACGAACAGTAACGCATGCAACCAACAATCAACTCAATTCATAGCTTTCTCCAACATGTATATATTAATTAATAAAAAATAATAATTAACATATCGCCTTTGTGGTCTAGCGGTTCAGCTGTTGGAATTGACTGCATGAGTTCCCGGGTTCGAATCCCGGGTCGGGCAACAAAAAGAAACACCGGGTTTTTCCAATTTTCTAATTAAAAAAAAATGTTGCTCGAAATTGGAAATGTGCCCAGTTGGCGATAGGCTTGCCACCTGTCACATTATGGGACTTAGTGTCTTCGGCTAGTCGTGGGTGCCCTGGTTGTGCCTCTGCCAACACCTTCGGGGATGTGGGCGTGAAGATACTTACTTACTTTTTTTCACTAAGCTGAAAACCGCGTGCTCAAAAAGAATCCTAACAAAAAACCTACTGAGGTATTGCCATCAATTAAATCCAATGCGTTCCTAAAATAAAATCATCAGTGAGTACGTATTTTAGTTGCCTCCATTTTTCAGGGGTTCACGGTTTTTATTAATTATTTCACAAACATTGAAATATTTAGAATCTTTAAGCAAAACTTCCAATAAATAGATAATATTTGGATTGTTGTTTTTCACACTGTTCTATTTAGCTTAGGATTCCACGCTTCCCAAGAGTTATTGGTTCTGTGCTGTTCTCCATAAACACGCCAAGTCGACATAAACTCTTCTTAAATCCATTGATGATCTACGTAGCTCCGGAATTTTTTCATGTCATCTTCTTGAGTACTGTGGTTGGTAATGTATTTCCAGCCATTTTGAATTTAGGTGGCTTTAGTAGTGGCAGAACTGCAGGCAGTGCAACTTCCCTATTTTTTTTTGGATCTTTAGATTTCGTAAAGCCGAGTTTGCGGCCTTTCTTCGACATTTCGTTATTATAAGGATAATAACTTCCCATAATGGTAACACACGGAAGCATTTTCTTCGATTTCGATTCAATTCCGAAGTTCGGAATTTACTTGCATTTTAAGGGTCGGACTCAAGTGTGTTTCACCCAACACATCTAAGGATTAGGTTCCTATTCTACAGCCTGTACATCAAATAGCTGTCAAATGACGTGTTTTGTATTTGCTATCTCTATATAATATGTTAATTTATAGTTAAAAGAATAGACCTTAATAAAAACATATGTTTTATTTACTTTTGTTAAAATTTTTAACGTTGATTTTAACATTGAACTTTAAAGTTGATTTTTAGTCTTAATGAGTTTAAGTTTGGTATTACTATTCCTAAATCATCTTTTAATTTGTTGAAATGATAAAAATGGTGGTTCCTATGTTCTATTGAGTTAACTTTTTTATGCCTTTTTAATTATGTTTCTGTACTGATTAGGAGTAAATATTTTGTCGTGCTTTTTTAAAAGTTTTTCTTAACGGCCAAAATCTCCGTCACAATCAAGAAAAGTATGACTTACCTCTGGAAATTTGTGTTCAATGGATGTAAACAATTTAGTTGTAATCATGTATTGATACAAAACTATTAAAAATTGTTTTTTATTTTGGCCACTACAAGAATCTAACCACAATAAGTTGTGGGAACTATCCAAATCAGTTAGATTATTCAAACAGTAAAAAAGTGAACTTCTACTCTGCCCTTGCCACCAAAGTCTTCCCACATCCCCGAAGAGGTAGGCAGAGGTACAACCAGGCCACCCACGACTAGCCGAAGACACTAAGTCCCACAATGTGATAGGTGGCAAGCCTATCACCAACCTCACGGAACCTCATGCAGTCAAGTCCAACACCCGGACCGCTATACCATAGAGACGATTTTTTTTTCTCAAATAAAACTAAATAAAACAGTAAAGTATGTGTTAAGTGTCATTTAACAAATCACTCCTTAGACAAAATAGGAACCAGTAATAATCAGCAAAATAAAGCAATAAGTATTAACACTTTTTTTTTCATAAATTTGTATGAAACCATAAATTTACATAAGCAATTCTTCAATATTATAAGGACACAATCAATATAACTCTTCTGTACCACTAATAAAGTATTTATCCAAATTAACAATGCACAAAGCACTAACTTATTAGTTTAACATAATATTACTTGTACAGTCTTATAATAATAACAATAATTCGGTTGTATTACCTAATGAAATAATTTTAATTAAACTCTACTTAATACACTAACTCACACAAATCAAACACTGTTCTCTTCTGTTTTCACTGTTTTCACTGGTTAAGATAACTAATTCTTAACTTTAAAAAACATAACCAATATAAAAATATACTTCCGTTAAAATAAAAATAGATATTATCTAAAGTATTTGAATCAAATCAACAACAGTACAAATAATTGGTCAGTTTACCACAGTAAAAGTTTCATGTTTATAATTCAGTTTGTACTTAATCAACTAATCAATTTTAATTAAACTCCGCTTACTAGACTAATTCAGATTTAAATTACTCCTAATAGGTAATACTCCTATGTCCATATCTATAATTATTCTTCAAGTTCCCCACAAACTGTTACAAAAGCTGTCGAAAATACTAGGTATTAATTTTTTTCTGACGAATTCTTTGAGATCTCTTCTTTTATTTTCTTTTAAGTCAAGTGCATGCTCATACAGCTGTTCAATTACAATTTCATTGAACCCCGTCATTTTTTTACGTATTGTTTCATGAGAAAACATCTAATCGGAGTATGATATTTTATAATAAAAGTGAAACATCTCTGCTTTGTAAAATTTTAGTACTTTAATATCATTCCACAATACTGTTTCTTTATGGACGTTTTCCTTGAAATTGTATCCCCACTGCTCTTGAAGCAGTTTTAGATTCAGGAAGAATTCATAACTAACTTCTTTGACTATGAAAGGTGGTCCAGACTTCCGAGCGCTTTTGATCAAGGTAGCAAATTGCACAGGTATGTATATAGGCCCTGCTTTTCGTTTTTTTTTAATTTCCTTTTCAATCAAACTGTGCACATTATCTGCTTCATTTTGCGTGTGACCTTTTATTAGATACTTATGTGCTATACTTTTGATGTTATCAAAATAAGCGACAGCATATGAATATAGACTAGCAATAACTTTATTTTTGTTCTGCCCAGTGCAATTGTCAGAGTAAAATGTTACATATAACTTTTTATCTGCGTTGTTTGCGCTTAAGGTTCGTAAGTAATCAAAAATACATGAACCTATTTCATTGGCTCCCCTTTGTCCCTGGGTCTCGTCCTCAATAATCCTCGTCAAAAATAGCAGTAAACGTCTCCGTAATACTTTTTATCATCTTCTCCATTTTTTAATTCTGTAATTGTGAAATCAAGACAGTTTATTTTTGAAGAATAGTAAAAATAATTTGAACTGGCACATAACATGACAGACTGTAAATCATAAATTGCGCAAATGTGGGTCTCGTCAATGTTTCGATGGTCCGTCCGTTTTTCTTGGCGACATAGTTCTTTTTCTTCGAGGTGTTAATCATAGTTAGATTTGAGCAGTGTTTTAGTACTTTCAGGGGCAAGCTCATATGCAACACACGTTTCACACCTGTCTTTTTTCGGCTGAAAAAAACTTATATTGAATTATTTATTAAATGTATTCAAGTATAACCAATAATCACACTGGGGCAGACTCTTTTCTTTTTGTTCATTGTTAAAATCAGTCCAAAGATCTCTTATAGTTTTACTGTAAGAAATGTACTCTCTACCTGAAGTCGCTCTTAAATAATGGGATTCTACTCTCGGTATCGACTCGATGTGATTCCTGATGCTTTGGAGTAGTTCAGGGTCTACCCTTTTTTTGTTGTCATACTTTCCTCTGCCCTGAAGCTCTACGATACCATGGCTGTTGGTTTTACTTTTAACAGTTCTTAGCTGTCTGTCCGTTATGTCCAAAGTGTTTATGAAAAACAATTTGCAAACACGGATTTTTTTGCCATTTAATGTGAAATAAAAGGCGTTGTTTGGAAGGCGAGGGTTTTGAGCATTTGAGTACCTGTACCTAGGTTGCACTTCCATCATGCAAGATCTAATAAAAGCGCGCTGCAGATCCAAATTTAATAATCCCCAATAGGCTTTGAACAGATTAGACCTCTCTTCCTCTTTTATGTTGTCAAAACATGTAAGTCTACACTTGCTCGTACATGTTCCTTTCATATGCATAGCTGAAATGTTATTTTTTTTTTTTTGATTTCGATAATGACCTGTAACTTTTTCCGAAGTTTCGTAAGATTTTTGTTTGATTTTGTTTCCAGTTACTAGGGTTTCTTTTACGCTTCCTAATTTTTAGGGTTCTGGTTGACTCGAAGATTCAGAAGATGAAGAGCTAGTACTGGAAACACGTCTACTTCTTTGATTAGAATTTACAGCATGGTATGTTGGGTCTGCGTCACTAAGATCCACATCACTTTCATCCGGATGTATTGGTGATTGAACGTATGAACGTCTTCGGTTACCTGTTTGAGATCTTAAATTGCTTGTACTAGGGCCCGGAATAGCTGTATTTAGAGATTCATTTGTAGAAGTGGTACTCGAAGATGATGAAGTACTGCTGTTTGAGCTTGAGTATGAAGAACTGCTCGTACTCGAACTTCTTGAATGTATTTTCCGAGTTTTTTTTTCAGTAACTGGAAATATTTCTTCACCAGCCTTGACAGGGTCCTGAAACATGAATATTTACTAAATAATTGACATTTCATCATAAGATAAAACTTAAATTGAAATGACTACGCATGACTTATGTAAAAATTATACTTACATTTAATGCTTTTGTTTTTTTGCTTGGGATTTGTAATTTAATATGTTCCTGGCCCAGACGTGGAGGTGTATTGGAATGAAGTTCCTTATTGCGCATTGTGAAAGGAAGCTAGACGGAAAAAATTCTTACGAAAAAGTTGTCACGACACTTTTTGCTATAGTAAGCTATTGTTATTCCCCCTGGGGTTCTGACTAGTGCAGACGTGTTTTTGATAAATTACAGTCAAATAAATCTTGTAAACAATATTAAATAGTTGTAATTGAATAGTGTTAAAAAATAGGACATCATAAGAGTTGGTGAAGTCATATAATAACTAATAACAGTGAACGTCGAAACGTGAATCGCGAGAGATCTGTCATAACTGGACGGAAAGTAATTTTGTACCAAGTCCTCGATAGTAGCTAAATTAAATTGACCTCCGTCATATTGCCCGGCGTAAAACTCTTTTATTTACTAGCTCCCAGGTACTTATTTCTGTGGACTGATTTAAAATGCCGCGTACGTCACCGTCCACGCCAGCACGCCCTGTTGAAATTACAGATACTTTTTTATATATTTTTTTCATGTTTCTCTGTCTGTCTCTCTCTATAAGAGAGATAGAGATTACTAGAGATTAAGAGAGGGGGGGAGAGAGAGAACTTCGTTCCATCCGGATGTCCCTTGACACCTCACAACTTTTTTTTCAATAATTGAAGGGCTAGATGGTATGTTTTCTGTGTCAATTTCAAAAGCCTCGTCAGGACTCTGCAATCAAGTACGAAAGAGAATATAGAAAACTAATATATTTTTAAATTATTATATTAAAAATACACCTGTACTAATTAAAAACGAATAATAAATAAACAGTATCCATAATTACCTCATTCTGGTGTCTCTCTTCCACTATTTGCAGAATTAACGCACTTCTTTTCATTTTTAGTCACTCGACTCAGTAGGAAACACTAAACACTGAAAAAAGTAATAAATTGCACTATTAACCAATGAGTCTATTGAAAATCAAACTTAAAAATCTTAAAATGACTTTCTTTTTAATAGTAAAACATACAAGTGAGTTCATTTAAAATTATACAGACCCATTTCAAAATGGGTCCATAATTTAGAATAATTTATTAATAAATAAGTGACCAAATTTGTTATATGTCATCAAATACTCTAATATACACAATGTAAAAGGGACCTGAATCTAAATCGGTCAGTTTATGATTATGAATTGTAACCAAACTTACCTCCGAAATTGATAAACAAACAGACACATAACGTAATCGGTCACTGCAGTTTAGTACTTTTGACGTCTCGCTTCTTCAACTCACGGCGCAACACTGGTTTCGTTTCAAGCTTTGATTCGAGCGCGGGGATAGGGAACGGTTGTGTGACAAAGAGACCGAAATATACCTCTATCCTTTTCTAGCCATTATTGGCTAGTTTTCTAATATAAGTGTAATAGAGTATACTTTTTTAAGTCATTCTATATACTTAACTCATTTCACCAAAATTATGAGATCGGTCACTTTCGTTCTCAGCATGCGATTTGTCGATAAAATACGCCATATTTTACCCCCCCAAAGTCTCCGACACTGGTAGCCAGACACATATATAGGTATAATGGCCACGAAATAATGAACAGCCCACAAATAGCCTTCGTTAAAGTCATTTTCAAAAAAATCTTCAAAGTTCTTGATGTATTATTCTTTTCCTTTTTTAAGAAATACGTCTTAAGAGGTTCAAACATTTGTAAAATCCTTTCTATCGCTAGAAAAAGACTCAGCCAGCGCGTCTTTGAATGATAATATATTTGTCTAACATAAATGTCTTCAGAATTAGACATTTATTTTAAAATGCTAATACTTTTGAGTTCCTCTGTACGTACGGTAAATGTAGCAAAATGATTGTGAATCTGCATGGCAATGATTTTAAAACACAGTGACAATTAATCAAGATCACTGTGGACAGAATTATTAAAAATATGTGCAACACAGCCGACTCTAAAAATATTTTGATTATTTGTTAGAGATATTAATGTAAAGAAAACATTATTTTGTCCTCCTCTGTCTTTGCCGCCAAAATTTGTAGCAGCATTATCAGCTGAAAATGCCACTAGTTTGTCTGAGAGGTTTTTGTTACGCAGTGAATCGTAGAGGTAATGGGATATCGTTTCGGATGTCTCATTTTGACGTAATTAATATCTATTAACGAAACCTGAATTCCGTCTTTGTGATAGTCAAAATACCGAATTAACAGCGGGAATAACTTAATAGCACCATGATTGCTTGCGTCAGTAAAAGCGCTTATGTATTTTATATCAGACAAGTCCTCCGAACTGTTTTTTAAAACATATAGCGCAAGTACATTTTTCAAAATTGCTTCGGCCTTTGTTCTTGCAGTTTCCTTCTTTTGCAATGTTTGAATCAATATAAAGGCATTTTCAAAGTGGTACTGTAACAGTCTAATGAATTAAATGACTGATTGTGCTTTAACGTGTGAAAAACTAAACTAGCCTCAGCCGCTTCCACTTCCCTTTTTAGTTCCGAACTTGCTGCTACAGAATTATCTATTTTTGACGAAAACCCAGAACACCAATTTTACGGTGTTTTTCAGTATTTTTATGCTTTTGAAGGTCATATTTTCTCTTACTGGCTATTGATGTTAACTGGTCGCAAAGCTCACACCACAACTCCGACGGTTCTGCTGTTGGCTTAAACATTTTATATTATTTTTTTAATTCTTTTGAAAAAATATATTTTCTCTCTGGCATTTTGAGATCTGAAAAATTTTAAAAATTACTTTTACTTGTTCGTCATTATATTATCACTCGCAAACACTTGCAGTCGCGGGGCGCACGGAAGCTATTGTTGGTAATCTACAGTTTTAATTTTTCATTCATACTTTTTGTTTAAAAAAAACTTCTACTAGAAATTGTCAAAATTGACGCAGAAAACGTGTATTTTTTTATTTATTTTTGACTAGACATAAAACATAAAATAACTGTTACTATCTAAAACTTATGCTCTTCAAAAAATTGGTTGAAGTTATCAATATATTGTTCACAATATGAAAAAAATACATTATAAAAAAAAAGTATCTTCACGCCCATATCCCCGAAGAGTTAGGCAGAGGTACAACCAAGGCACCCACGACTAGCCGAAGACACTAAGTCCCACAATGTAATAGGTGTTAAGCCTATCGCCAACCGGGCACATTTCCAATCCCGACCAACATTTTTTTATTAGAAAATTGAAAAAATCCAATTTGCTTTGTGTTGGCCGACCCGGGATTCGAACCCGGGACCTCATGCAGTCAAGTCCAACACCCGGACCGCTAGACCACAGAGGCGATAAATTATAATATTTATAAGACCTTTTTAAGTAGCATCAATAGTACAGTACAAATAATCTTACTAAAAACAGAAACTGACGACTTGCTGTAGTGCACACCACCGCCACGCAAAGTACGGCACGTGCTCTATCAATCGAGGAATGACCAATAACGACAGAGCGCAGGGGGGCGGGCGATAGGCGGCGGCGGCGGGGCGCCCCTCGGTCTGCGTGTGCGACCGACGCGACATTCGACTCTCGTCGCGTGCGATCGGCCGCGCTTGGCGCTTGGTCGTTCATGAAATGTAAAAAGCCTAACAAAAGCCGGACACGCTCTAATTTGGCCGGACACGCTCTAATTTGGCCGGACACACTCTAATTTGGCTGGACATGCTCTAATTTGGCCGGACACGCAACCAAAAAGCCTGACTGTGACCTGCTTTATCCGGACGCCTGGCAACGCTATACGCACTGTGTTCGTTTCACTTAAAAAATTCGTTAGCTTAGTAAAAAAAAGTAAGTAAGTATCTTCATGCCCATATCCCCGAAGGTGTAGGCAGAGGCAAAACCAGGGCACCCACGACTAGCCGAAGACACTAAGTCCCACAATGTGATAGGTGTTAAGGCTTATCGCCAATAGGGCACGTATATCCAATTCAGGGCTACTTTATTTTTATTAGAAAATTGAAAATACATTTCTAGTTTTTTAGTTACCCGACCCGGGGATCAAATTCGGAACCTCAAAAAGTCAAGTCCGATACCACGCTGGACCGCTAGACCACAGAGCAGATTAATTATAAGCGATAAGAGGTGTAATAAGTGTTTTGTGAAATGTCCAGGAATACACACTGGTGTTGGAGTTGCAGCGGCGGGGCGGGAGTCCACACAGCGTGGTGTGTCCGAGGTTCCCTCGGGGTAAGAACGAGGGCTGGTTCCTCACCCTCGGGAGTGTCGAGTACAACGAACTGCATGCTTTGAAGCGAGTGCCAGCTAGAGGCACTGCTCAGGTCACATTCTACACACCGTCTAGCACAGGTACGCGTTTTTTAAAGTGTAGCTCTTTTTGAGCACGCGGTTTTCAGCTTAGTAAAAAAAAGTAAGTAAGTATCTTCACGCCCATATCCTCAAAGTTGTTGGCAGAGGTACAACCAGTGCACCCACGACTAGCCGAGGACACTAAGTCCCACAATGTGATAGGTGGTAAGCCTATCGCCAACCGGGCACATATCCAATCCCAAGCAACATTTTTTAATTAGGAAATTGGTAATACCACATTCTCTTTTTGTTGCCCGACCCGGGGCTTCATGAAATCAAGCCGAACACTTGGACCGCTAGACCACAGAGGCGACCACAGATTAGTAATACTACGAAAAAACAAATTACACATCATTTCCATCTCGCTTGTTGATTTTTTTTCGTATGGTACCTAAGGGACGAAAGCATGTTTTTCAAATTATTACATCTTTTCTTAGGTATTTTTAAGCCAGTCCAAATGTACCTCAAAACAACACGTGATGTTGAATGGGGGGGGGGGAGATTTATCTCACCATGTATCACTACGGGGTGGTTTAAAAAACAAGTGATTAACGGATAGTACAAGCCCTAACATAAGCGGCCAGCCTGGTCTTTAGTGTATTTTTCTCATACTCCGCTGGTTCGGTCATGTCGAAAAAATGGCAGATGAAAGATTTACTAACAGATATACAATGCGAATATGGGTGGATGTAGGTACCCGGGAAGACCTAGGTTGACATTGCTCGGGTATCATCCGAGGGTGGTATCAAGAGTCTCTGAAACCGGCGTGTTTTTATGAAATGGGTAATGAAGGAGGAGGAAGCCAGAAAGGTCTACAAGGATCATGAGATTTGGCACTCGATAATCTCTGCCAACCCCTCTTGGGACTTTGCTTGAAGATATGTATGTATTTATGTGATAAAATAGCGAACAAGCGCACTACTCTCCTGAAGGCAATATGGATAGCAGTTGGTGGGAGAGTTACATAGGCTGCTCCTCTGGTTCCCTTCGTGTAGAAAGAAAGGCAGATGAATGATTGACAACTGAAATACAATTTGGATGGATGTCACCCGTGTAAATCTTCGTTTTGTTGCCGAGACATTTTTAACCGACTCAAAAAAGGAAGTGGTTTTCAATTCGGCTCTTATTTTGTATGTTTCTTAGGTACGCGATTACTCCGTCAATAGCAAACCGATTTTGATATTTTTTTTTAAGAAGGATAAGTCATGATTCCGAGTTAGTCCCATATTAATTTTATCATGATCCGACTAGTGGTTTTTGAGTTACACTTAATAGTACATACATTTGTCATCTATCTTCACGACGATAAATGATGAGGATAGGATATGATCAACTAGTAGGATGTCGATAAAATTTATTTGGGACCAGTGAGGAACCATTTGCTATCTTTGAAAAAAGAATTATCAAATCGCGAAGTGTTAACGGATGAAATAGTTGGAGTCGATTTTTAAAGACTTCACTACTGTAAACGGGTACTGGTAACTAATCTAAAGTCCTAATCTCGTAGCTTAGATAGATAGATCTAACCATTTTTTGGTCGCCTAATGGTAACCATACATGCCTAACTACAACGACCAACCGTGAGGACCGGGTTCGATTCCCAACGATGACAGTTATAAGTCGTGAACATCAGTGTCTGTATTTCCTGGTCTGGGTGTTTATTATATGTATACTGGTATAAACTTAGTATCTCAATGTATTGGTACCCATAATACAAACATTTAATTTGCTTACTTTGGGGTTAGTTCAGTTTGTGATATTCGTCCATGGATATTTATTAATTTTATTTTTCAGGTCGCGTTATTTATACAGTGTATATTATGAGCGACAGCTACATGGGCCTTGACCAACAGTACAACCTTCAGCTTGAAATAATCGACCCATTACCAGAAGAGAAAGTGGAAAAAGTATACGACACTACTGAGAAAGTTATTTTAGAGTGAATAAATTTTTAACGTGTACAGTAGTACTATTTAAATTATGCGCTTCGGCTATATTCGTCAAGCTTCGGAAATCCGAATGTATTTTAAAGATATCTATATAGAGTTGTTATTACATATAACACATCAATCATTTCGCTTACATTTAGAATAGGTCAGCCAATTTAAAAGTGCTGTACCTAATCGTTCTTCCAATTGTTTTCTGTATATAAGTCTATTATTTATTGTTAGTGAATGAGGTCGTCGCCTTCGATCAAGTAAATTAGTCGACAGACTGTCTTAAAAGGACATATTAAAAAATAGTCAATATAATCGTATGACAGACGGAAAAACAGGCGAACTTTCTATTAGACGTATTTTTATTTTAGCACTTGCCCTGTGCTTGGGATAAATTTTCAATAAATTTTAAAGAACGAAAAAATTTCGCCGCAGACAGGATTTGAACCTGTAACCTTTCGTCTCAAGCCGACGAATGCTCTAACCAATTGAGCTACTGAGGATTCAAGTCCCGCGTTAACGGGTTAGAAAGGAATTAAAAATTTTCTATTAGACGTTGGTCTATCACGATCGCTGGTTTTTTTTTTGTTTCGACTAAATCCAACAATATCTTGTTTAGTATACAAACGACGTCATGATGGCGAATCTGAAATCGTTGTTATTGATTAAAATAATTAAGATCTCCAGCAAAAATCACTGTAGGTTACAGTACTAAATTGTTTTTATGTCCCCAAAAAAAAATTTACTTATTAAACTATTGATAACAACGAATTTACCGCATTTGAGTAAGTTTTTGTTTTATCATTATCATTATGCTGGTGTCGCTTTTGATGCTGTTATTGCAAGGCAACAGTTTGCATTCAAATACCGTAATGTTAGCTCTTTCTTTCACATATAATAAGACAGAACTAAATCATTTATTCGAATTAAGGCTGGTGATAAGACTTAAACCATAGTTTATGTGAAAATAAAAGTATTATATTGTAATACGTAAATAAATAAACATATTTTTAAAGAAAGAAACACTTGTACTGTTTTACTTATCACTTATAATTTATTACTTTGTAAGTAGTAGCCTACCGGTCTCGCTTATACAGCATCATCAGGGCTAAAACTTAAATATCAAATATATTAAATAAATGTATTATATTTTGTAAAGCTGCTAAATATGATCGCCGATGAGGTTCGATCCCCGGATCGGGCAACAAAAGAAATAGAAAATATGCATTTTCACTTTTCTAATTAAAATAAAGTTGACTGGGATTTTATACGTGCACGGTTGGCAATAGGCCATATATCACTATCACCGCCCTAAAGTAACAACTCAGGATCCAGTTTCTTACTCCAAATACTACTACAGAATATGTAATATATGATTTCAGTAAGAAAATACCATATTAAGAATTTGCACTACGTGAGTCCAATCCTCAGTTAGCTCAAATGGTTATAGCATTCGTCAGTAAAAGACGATAAGTTACAGGTTCAAATCCTGTCCGTAGCGATGTTTTTTGTTTTTTTTTTATAGTTAAGTAGACTCACTTTAACAAAAGTCAAACGGAGGTATGAAAATATACCGACTCTGACAATATACAAGCAAAATTCAAATTGAAAAATTTTAACTGCCCTGAGCGGTGTAAGTAAAACAATAGCAACGCGACGTTTGCCAACTTGTGACTAGGCTTATATTATTAAGTGGTTCTGATAAATATTTTTTTCTAAGTATCGAATGGCAATCCAGTAGCAAAATTTTCTAATATTTAGAAAAAAAAGTATATTAACGTCGTTATTCTAGAACAGGTAGGCAAAGATACAACCAGGATAAGCTAGTGAGTTAGGCTAGCGTCACAATGTGATAGGTCGCAAACCTGCAATGTTTAAAAATAATTGATAAAATGCGAATATAAACGCCCGTATTCCTGAAGTTGTAGGCAAAGATACAACCAGGGCACTCTAGTAGGTTCCGCTAGTGCCACAATGTGATAGGTCGCAAACCTACAATATTACGAAATAATTGATAAACACGAGCGATGCGGCTACTAAGTATTAGACTTGCAATACCAACATGCAAATCATAGTGTGCCTCGGAATATCGCCAGCCGCATATGTTACTGAGTCTATTTGTACACATTTGTCGTCCCACATACAGGGTTACTTTCAAAAGACCGACCAAATTTTAATACAAGGTGTAAAGTAGTAGTGCATTTTAAATGTTAATTGCTAAATTGTAATATTTACTTTTATGAACATTCATTGAAAATAGCCCGCATTTGTGCCTCACTTGTTGTCACGTTATGTCGTACCTAATACGAGTCATGACGTCACCAGCCTGCGCATGCAATTCCGGTAGGCGGGAATCTATTGAATGCTCAATGTTTTTGCGTTACAACCATCTTGTATTTTGCTTCAGGTAAAATTATAATTTTATTACTTATAAATGGAAAGTGCTATTGATTCCAAACGCTCTCTCAAAATTTGGCTGGTTCTTTAAATATTACCCTGTTTAGCAAAGATTCCTGAGGTCGGCAGAAGTTGTCTAATTGTTCAATTAAGAAATATATTTTTGAACAAAAATATTTAGCTACATATTGTATACAATATTTTAAACATTTTTATTGATTATTGATTTTTTTTTATGATAATGGAAGGCAAACAAGCAGACGGATTTTCTGATGGTAAAAAATTCACGTCGCCTAGAGACACCAAAGGTGGTGTCTCTAGGCGACAATCTGTCTGTCTGTGTGTCTCTAGACAAAAATGGTGCGTTGCCAACCTAAGGCCAGGATCTTAGGCCTAGAGCAAAAGTAAGCTTACAGGCTACATTACCCTCCGAACCGGAACACATCAACGGCACGTATTAACGTTACGACGCAGGAATAGGTAAGGCTGTGGTACCAATCCGGACGAGTCGCTGCGAAACTCGACTACCTAGTGACACGGTGTTAGTGACGGAAAGCCTATGCTCGCCGTTAACGAGCTGCCTGGCAGAAAGGCAGATGGTCTATTCTGCAAAGAAGCCCGGACCAACACCGGTTTCGAAACTTGACACCACTCTCGGATAATAGCCTAACAATTTAATCGTGGAATGTCAACCTAGGTCTGTCCGGGTACCTACATCCATCCACAATCTGTTGGGTTACTCTTAAATCTTGATTTCATGCAAATCGGAAATTAAACACGAATATGTCATTTTAGGTACTCTTGAACACAGTTCCAGCGGCTATCAACATTTAGCTTCAAAAGAATTCAACGAATCCTATTAAATAATTTATTGTTTACTAGCGGCCCGCTCCGGCTTCGCACGGTTAAGAAACATAAACCTTCCTCTTCATTACTTTATCTATTTAAAAAAAACACATCGAAATCCGTTGCGTAGGTAGTTTTAAAGATTTAAGCATACAAAAGAACATAGGGACAAAGGAAGCGACTTTGTTTTATACTATGTGCCTAGTGATTAGTAACTAAATGTCAATTATTCGCTAGTATACCTACTTAGTGTTCAAGAGTACCTACCGAAAATGACATACAGTACTACTATTTCAATTATTCGCTTCGGCTGTATTCGTCAAGCTTCGGAAATCCGAATTTATTTTAAATATTTCTATATAGAGTTGTTATTACACATAATAAATCATTTCGCTTAAATTTAGATTAGGTCAGCTAATTTAAAAATAAAAGTATAAAGTTTAAAAAGAGTAAAATGTGCAAAGCCGAAGCGCATAATTTTAATAGTAGTACTGCATAAATCGAGTGTCAAGAGTAATCCTACAGCTTTTTCAATATTTCATATCTTTCATTCTTTGCATATGACAGAACAGCGAAGCATGCAATTTCTCATTTTTATATGAACACTTATTTCAATCGCACTTTTTCTCGGATCTCGTTGTCAAGAATGCGGTAAGCGAGCGTTACACCATACGAATCTAATATTGTAGTTAGGACAGGACAACGTCTGTCGGGTCACCTCAAAGAATATCACTTAATAATTAATAAAAATAAAAACAAAATTGTAGTATAGTGTTCCCGTGTTGATCCCGGTCTTGTCGAATAGGTATAGGTCAAATAGCCAAGCAGGTTTCAAGAAGCGGGTAGGCGACGTGGACACAGTGCAAATACAAAACAGTATGGAAAGTAAGCCTAGTTGTAAAAATACTTATCTACACTCCATTGAAGCAATATTGTTTTATTTTTTTTATCTATCGAATTACAATTACTACGTATTTTTCATACCAATGTTATAAATGCGAAAGTTCACGCAAAATCTGCTGTACCGTATATTTGCACACCACAAGTTAGTAGAATATGTAGGAACGCTTAAATAATTTTGTAACATCTTTGTAACAGTCATATTCCGCAAATAAATATTTTTTTCTTTCTTTTCTTTTCTTACCGATTTCCATGAAATTTGGCACACACATAGAGTGTGACTTAGATTAACACATAGGATAGTTTTGTTTTAATTAGTTTTTAACCCGAAAAAATGTTCCTGTGTGACCATTAACCATGCGGACAGAGAAAAAGACTGATATGCTAAAAGTTAGGGGAAACAAATAAAATCGTGATGGGTGACCACAAGGGTTAGCGCGACATTCGATACCGCTGCACCGCGAAAACCGCTTAGGGGTGTCGTCCATGCTCTTGTAAAAGACATTAAGAAAGTACCCCTATGAATATTCATATCGTCAAATGCATTAAGTAAGTACCTACCCTTATGAATATTTGTAGCGCCAAAGGCATTAAGTACCCCTATGTACATCTATAACATCAAATCCATTATGTAAATACCCAAGTACCCGCAGACATGTCTACTTGAACGGACGGACGTGTACGTCAGTTAATAAATAAATACCCAGTTCCTTTTTTATTGTAGTACCTAGTAGTTAGTAAGTCCTTAAGTGGGTATTAATAAATGGTTGATTGAGTCATATATTTAGACGGATTTTCTACTTCTTCCAGCTGATAGATATCAAAGTTTTTTTCGATGTTACCAATATTTCTCATGTGCCTAATTATCGAATTTTATACTGACATTTTCTTAGTGTTACGCTGCGAAAAAGTACCTACACGGCTCTCCTAATGTGAATGGTCATGGTCTATAGATAACGCAGATGCTATACGTGCATAGCTGTTGTGGTCAGGGAATTAGACCTGTTGAAGTCATTGCCCTTTGAATCGGAACGTGACAGTCATTATGGTGGCAGGAATAAGTGAGGCGGTGGATCCCTACATGGGCAAGTTGCTCCACCGCACTCCACCACTAGTGGTCATGTTGGTAAATGACCGATTTGACATAATATGCTGTCTACCCTGACTAATCCGAGGACAGGCAAAGACGATGTACCTATATCGGGAAATAGACTATACCTAAGGTTACTTATTAATACTAAGGAAGGGCACTTTTTGAAGACTTTTATTTCTTTATGTGAGACGCCAGAAAACAAGCACACAGCTCTCCTGATGGTAAGAGACAACCGTGGACTATACACACCATAGATATAACGGGTGCGTCTCTGCTCTATGGCCTGTTGCAAGTCTGCCGGCTACCCTACCCTCTGGATTGAAATATGAGTCATTATGGCTGCAGAGATAGGTAAAGCGGTGGATCCCTATCCGGGCTAGTAATTGCACAGCATTACCACCAGTGCTCTTGTTGGTATTGACTTACGTTTCAACTTGTGCTCGCCTCTTACGAGCTGTTTGGTTAGAAAGGCAAATGATCTATTACACTTTGCCTCGGATCAACACGGCGAAAATCTTTATGTAAGAGTACATTTAATGAAATAAAAACATATATGGACATAATCATTTAATACGTTTTAACAGTCACATTTAATAGTATCAAATCCAGATAGAAAATTATGTACCCAACCGAACTATGAAAAAAGTATAATATTATGACACAGCCTACTTATATAGTATAACATTGTGTAAGCGGGCCCGTCAGCTCCTAATTTAAAGGCCCATATACATATTTGATCAAGTTCTTGGATTAAAATATTGGATCCCAGTGGTCACTGTTTAGTGTTTACACGTCAACTTCCTGAATCAGATCCTGTTAAAATGTGACATAGGATCTTTTCATAAGGCATATTAATCGTTCATTTAATAGTCGGCAACGCATCAGCTCATATGTTACAGTGTCTTAAGTGCAAAAGTAACCACTTTCCATCAGGTGGCCTATTGGCTCGTTTGCCGGTCCATCATTTAAAAAAATATACATACATATACCTAGTACATAAATAGGCCCAAAATCTTGGCCTAATTTGTACTACGGCCATAAAATATACCTACTATTTTAAACCCCCGACGGTAAAAATGGGTGTAATAACCTTGACGTATCTGTATGTGAATAATTATGATATTCATAAAATACGAATGGATAAACCCAATTCCACAAGAATTTTTGTTTAAAAACTAAAATAATCGAGATGGATCTTAACTAATAAAAATGTTTAATTTTAGGATTATTTGCAAATTTATATTATCTATCTGGATTTAAATTGAAATACTTAATATTGAGATGCTTTAAATTATTTATATCACAATATAATAACATTATATTAAGTCATTTTATTACAACAGCAAATACCTAGATAAATAGTAAAATACCACATCAACAGCTAAGTAACAAAACATTTTAATAACCTCAATGTCTAAACCCTAGAGCAAATAAAAGTAACAGACAACTAGTATAGATATATATATAGAATGACTTAAGGTAATATAATAATTAACTAGATTCAGTAGCGTAGTTCTGAGTTTCACTATTTGCAAAACGCCCTTTATGGGCTAAAGATTGCAGTGCATGACCAAGATAAATTTCGATTAGTTAATCGATGTCTAGTTTTAAGTCAGTGATGCCCTTTGACCAGCATTAATTACTAGACGGACCTAAAAAGTTTTGAAGTGTACACAGCAAATCCCCAGCAAAGTATCTGTCTGTCTAATCAATTTTGCTATAACAATTTATGAGGTTTGATACACTGCAAAAACATTGAAAATATTCTCCGTAAGGGCATTCCCAAATCACAAACATAGTCTTAAAAAACAATGAAATGTTAATCATGGCAGGCTAAGCACCTATTTGTGAAAGAAACTAAGAAAATCAGATCTCTTGCTAACCACTAATTTGATTAGTTAATTATCTCATTTTTTTAAGATATGTACTATAACAATATATAAATAACTAGGTGGATACATTGTATGTAGGTGTAAAATATATTTATATTCATCAATGAGATATCCTGTAATAGACCTATTTTGGTCAATGACTATATTTTACAAACAGACTTAGGAACAATTGCAACAACAACAACTTTAAATTTTGAATAATGAAAACCAGCTGCTTTTTCACTTATAAATTATGTAGTATTATTATACATATATTACAAATATTTATCATTACAATTTTATCTTAGTATTTTGGTACTTAGTTTAAATGCAAAAATACTTAGTACAATATCTAACACTCCAACTAGCAATCACTAAAATACAATTTCAAATATTCACACTAAAATTTACAAAATTCTGAAACTATGCCCCTGCAGAAACATTTTAAGAGTTCCTAAATGCTACATTTATAAGGGGTAACCATAATTTACCATTTAATAAGAACCAGAACTAGATAATGCTTTCAATGACTCAAAAATAACGAAATTTTAGAAATCCTGATTTGTAAAATAATTAGCAAGTTCCATGTAGTTTTTATACTAGCACTAGAATTACCAACTACATTTTTATTTATGAAAATCTTCCATATTGATATTTTCATTAAAGTATGGGTAGTATGGGGGCAATAAAATAATTGATTTTTTTTTTCTACATTGACTCTTATTATCTATAGTAAGGACTAAGAAGTCTTATATTATCAAAGCTTTGTAGCAATAAATGAAATATATAGGTATTAAGAAATAATTAACTGTTTGCTGTAGATGACTTACACAGTTCTGTTATTAAAACATATTATTGCACATGCACAAGTTGGTGTTTTATTTTAACTTTTGGTACTAGACACTTACCCCTGCATTCCGATACATCAATTACTAATGAGTCACTAATTTAATACTTTTAATACAAAATTATATCACAATGATAGATCAAATGGTCATTGATGTCTCTGAGTGAGCATGTTAGTGTTTTATCATTTCACAACTTAAATATTGAAATATATAAC
>NJDC01058218.1:0-29601 GCA_002245475.1 Calephelis virginiensis | reverse complement strand
GTTTGCAGTAGATGACTTACACAGTTCTGTTATTAAAACATATTATTGCACATGCACAAGTTTGTGTTTTATTTTAACTTTTGGTACTAGACACTTACCCCTGCATTCCGATACATCAATTACTTTAATGAGTCACTAATTTAATACTTTTAATACAAAATTATATCACAATGATAGATTAAATGGTCATTGATGTCTCTGAGTGAGCATGTTAGTGTTTTATCATTTCACAACTTAAATATTAAAATATATAACTTGGCTTTTTTACAATGTGTGTTATTAAAAATAAGTATGATGACATATACCAAAATTTAAATAAAAAGTGACTTAAGAATGTGCAGGGACACTACTGTGGTAGCTAACATCTTAGATCACTATTAAATAAAATGTAGTTTAGAAGGAATTTTCTTAAAATTGCAACAATAGCCCTTAGCATTAAAATTATTAGAATTTTAAAAATAAATACTGCAATTTACTTCCCTAAGTTGTGTTGTACAGCCTCACTGAAAGTTTTTGCTAAACATATTCTGTACCGTAAAATTAAAAAAAATCTAAATGTATTTAAATGGCAATCACTTATAATGTTATTCTTAAAAAATAATTATTATTATTAACTTTTAAATTATGAGCTTTCTCACCGTTATTTTTCCAATTTTATTAATTACAACACCAAGGCTAGTTAGTAAAACAAAACATTAATAATTTACTAAGATCTTAGCATCACTTACATTATGTATATCTATAATTTATATCCACTAAGCACTGACAGTGAAAATATAACGATTAACAGTTTTTACTAATAGAAAACTTCAAATTAATACACTCGGAAACAAGTGAAAATGTTAAGAACTGGAATTACTGCTTTATCATAATTAATGAAATTAATACATTAAGCATAAACTACCTAATTATTACAATTGCAAAAATGTTAATAATTATCTAACCTACTAATAATTTTTCACTTTGTGCATATGTGCACTGTTGTATGCATCGTTTAAATTGAAGGTCAAAATCAACATAAAAATATACTATTGTTTTAACATTACTGCTCCTATTGTTTCAAATTATTTTATGACTATTTTTCTTTTTATGATCATTTTTATTTAAAACTTGTAGCATAATGATTACTTATCAGTGAAAAGTACCTATTAGAAGCCATCAGTTTTATCTCTAAAATTCTAATAAAATTGTTTATACTTATTGAAGAAGAAACACACTCAAACAATATCTAATATTGTTGGTGTGTTAGGATTATGTTATTTTTGTTTCTTTGGTTCATCAATCGCTCGAGCATCTGTAATAGCAAGCCGCTCCCTGGTTAAGATACCATCCAGCTGATTGGTAAAGGCATCAAAAGAAAACTTGGTTTCAAATCTCTTTCTTCCTGCCTCCCCATACCTTTCACATAAATCTGGGTTTATTAGCAATTTATACATTGCATTGGCAAATGATTCACTTGTTGGGTCACATAGGAATCCAGTAACATCATTCACAATAGTTTCGGTTGGTCCCCCATTATTCACTGCTATGACTGGTTTACTATAATACATTGCTTCAAGAGGCACAATGCCAAAATGTTCATTAGAAGGAGTGTACAATAATGCCTTGCAGTTGTATAAAAGAGACACTTTTTCAACATCTTTTGGAGACTTCATGAATGTTACTTTGTCTTCAATATCAAGCTCTGCCGCCAAATCTGTGAGCTCAATAAAATGCTCCATATTTTCTAAATTAATGGGATCAAAACCCCCAGCCATAATTAAATGAACTCTATCCCAATCTGAATTAGAAATGTGCTGTTTTAAATTAGCGAATGCTTTTAATGCTAATTTTAAATTCTTCTTTCTTTCATACCTATTTATTGATAAAAATACAAACTTATCAGCACCAACTGGCACTATTTCTTTTAAGCTTTTAGGCACAGTAGAGTTAAAGAAATCAGTATTTATAGAAGGATAGCATATGTCTGGAACATCTTTTATTTTTTTGAATGCATCCTGATATACTCTAGCTGTGTACTTACTATTTACTAAAACTTTATCAGCCCAAGCAGTGGTTAATTCTTCTAACCAATTCAGTGGTACCCTATATAACTTTTTCAAAAAACCTCCACGCGAGGTAAGTAGCTTGTCAGGATGATGACAATAAAAGACAACTCGATAAGAACCTCGTGCCATTTTAAGAAACGGTATACACAACGAAATTAAGTCACAGAATATTAACATAGGTTCTTCAACTGGTATTACATACCAAGCTAGATATATAGCAGCGTAGACCATTCGCGTGTAAGCGCATAAAGCTTTAAACCTCCCAAATATAGAACGCGGTATCCAATCACCAACCACAGTAACTGGAAATGTTCCATCACGTGTTTCAGAAAAACAGTGCGAAGAATCATGATGGTTAGTGTAAAAAGAAACTTCGTGGCCTTTACTTTTAAATGCTAAAGCGGCATCTAAAACCAACCGCTCTGCTCCTCCAATACCCAGGTCTGGGTGGAGAAATAATATTTTCACCATTTTAAAACTGTTTGTTTAATCACTACACTGTAACGTTCATTATTAGTTCAATAGGTACCTACTCAACAAGACCTATTATTTAATGTACCTTGTGGTACTCGATTGTAAATGTAAAATAAAGATTACAGATCTTTTTACATTAAATAATTCAAACAAATAATATGAATAAATTTCCAATTTCCACGTCAAATCAAAGAGTATAATAATATTAATATACCCACAGACTACTTATAGATACTACGTATCAGACTGCCGACCGACCAATGGGTGCACAGTCAAAATAATGTCAAAATTGTATGAACAGTAGCGACTCTATCGTCAGGTAACGGAGTCAAAATGACATCTGACTGTGACGTAGAAGATCAAAGACTACACTGATGATCATAGTATATTATCTATAGTGATGATTACTGTCAATTTTGGGTCTCATGTCACACACATCCAGATGATGTCGACATTGTTACTTACCAATATACTAATTCATTAATTTCTATGGGACCCGAGAGATGGAGTAAAACTCATAAAAAATAAAAACATGTTGATAAATTCGGAAATAATTTTAAAAAGTACACATTTAGCAATTTGCGAAACAGAGCCATTAAGATGAGTTTACGTCTTGTCAAGTTTATACTCGCTACTGTCGCTGTAAATTATTCGTATAAAAACTTTGAAAACACTTTTTAGACCATAAGTGTCAAAGATTTCGACACGTAACTTACCGAACGTAATCTATACCAAATAACAGCAAAAAAGTGAAAAAATCACAGACTGATATCATATAAAGAAATAATATTATGACTGGAAGAATTACACAAACTCTAACGCCACAATATCGCGTTAGCCGGTGATACTAATACCACAGATGTTAAATAATAATAATCTCTGCTAATACATAGTACTTTTAAATAAAGACTGTAATAAATTCAATAAACACCCACACTGATAAAACTACGCCGATGTTCAAAACACAAATGCATATATCGTACATCACCAATGATCTTCTTGAAAATTAAATAACCTTAAGTTTTTTATTTTAAATATCATAATAATAACAGGTGTAAGTATTTCAAGATGGAGGCAGGTTGATAAGGACGATTTTCTGTACAACACACACTCAAAAAAAATGGTTACCGAATGTCTATATAGGCATTGACTATTAGTTTAAAATCGATGGTATTTGAAACCATGTTTTTTTTTGCTATAACATTAAACCACAAACATCTTGTTATGATTCAGAAACTATTACCAAATAAATAGTTTTATCCTTTTCGTTGTTTTCTTAAAACAGATTTTTTTGTTAAGACGGTAAGTAAATTTTCATTTAATTACATTAATTAAAAAAAAAAGTATCTTCACGCCCATATCACCGAAGAACTAGGCAGAGGTATAACCAAGGCACCCACAACTAGCCGAAGACACTAAGTCCCACAATGTGATAGGTGGCAAGCCTATCGCGAACCGGGCACATTTCCAATCCCGAGCTACATTTTTTTATTAGTAAATTGGAAAAATCCAATTTTCTTTTTGTTGGCCGACCCGGGACTTGAACCCGGGACCTCATGCAGTCAAGTCCAACAACCGGACCGCAGAGTTAAAAAACGAAAAAAAAAAAACAATTAAACGGAAACATGCTAAATACTTTTTTGATTGGCAGTAATTTCTAAAATTATATTATTTATTAAAAAATACATATATCATAAAAAAAACAAATCGTCACGTGTAGAAACATGTATTCTATAATAATCAAAAATCACAAGTATAATAAAATAAAATAATAAAAATAATCCAAGTTGCACAATGTTTGTGGGAACCAAGAGGTGGCGCTGTAAGATATTTCAGTCCCACAGAATTTGTATGATTTGTTGTCGGAGTACTATAGTTGTTCTGTGCACCCATCTTTTTAAAGTTTCTTGTCAAAAGTGACATTTCCGAAAATTTAAATTTTAAAATTTCTTTGTTATCTTTTTGTTATTATTTCATATTCTTAAGTTTGTTGTCGCTGTTTTCTTGTTGCTTTTAATGTTGTGTTTTTAATTTTGTACCAACCACCATACCATACCATATAACCGTATATTTTATGGTGATAAAATATATGGTTGGAAAACTAAAATCGAGGTGTGCTTTGGGATATGATGAACTTAGTAAGTTTTTTATTACATAAATACCTACGTCAGTATATTGTAGACCAACCTTCGCCCGCGTCTGTAGATTATTTAGCCTCCTGGGAGAACATTTTAAAAAAACACTCACTTTCGTTAAAGTATATCAGTTCCAATTTTATTTTCTGTGACTGCCCTTCGAGTAAAACTACTGCTAAGCCAAATTTTAACGTGGTTGGCTAACGAACGTTCTGAAATCTGAAAGTTCAAAACATCTTTGCGAGGTTTCTTTTTCATTGTATTAAAATATTACTACATGAGTGTGTTGCATTCGTTTTTGGTTGATTGAGTCCAGAGTCCATAATTCTATTTTAATGTTAAATATTATTACTTTAACCAGCCACTTTATCCTCCGAACGACGTTGTGATGGCAGGAATAGGTAAGGTGGTGGTACCGAGTCGCTACGAAGCTCTACCACCTGGTGACATGTTACGGTGTTAGTGATGGTAAGCCTATGCTCGCCTTTCACGAGCTGCCTGACAGGAAGACAGATGGTCTTTTGTGCAAAGGAGCCCAGACTAACACGGGGAAAGCGTTGTTGGAAAGCGGCAATTGGTTATTATTAATATACTTTGTGTCTTTTAGGTGCTTACATGAATTCAGTTCCACACCCCATAAGTCATAGCTTATGTGCAGTAACTTTTCAAAATGGATATCCAGCTAACACGAATTACCACTTTGTTTTATATAAATTGATTTTAAATGCAACAATATTGTATGTCAGGAAAAACAGTACGTAAATCAAAGAAATAAACGATATTTAATGTAATTTTTTTTGTAGTAAATTAAAATTTCATCACATGCTTTTATGTTTCATTTAATTTTTTTTAATAGTACACTGCGTAATTTTAAAATTTTCAACTTTTTCATTTTTTGTACATATATATTACAGAAGAAGACAAAATAAACTGCATGTATATTTCATTATTTTTATAATATTATATTATTATCTTTATATATAATATAATGTAGTGTGGCTATGCGTGCTGGTGATGATCACCGTGACAGTACATTCGTATTCGAATAAAATTTTAACATGAATAAGATAAAATGTACTGTTGTGGTAATAACTAAGTCACCAGTGTGCGCGTAGCCTTACAATAGCACGAAAATAAAAAATATTCTTCTTAGTGTGTGTGTGAATATAATATACACTCACACTAACACGTTTAGTATAATTAATCTGTCACCAGATAGCGGTAGTTTCCATAGGTTTCGGAAATCGGCAAAGAGGTTTCTCTTTACCTTTATGGACAGTTAGTTTACTCTTTGCGACCGACTTGATGAACAAAATTTTAGCTGTTAGCATTGTACTCTGACAGTTCTTTTTTTTAAAAATACGAATGGCACATAGGCAAAAGTTTAGGCGGCCCAAAAAGCGGGTGAGGGAAAGCACTGCAAAAGGCCCAAAACGGGCAAAAGAAGTTCCGTTTCCTGCCCACTTTTATGCTAAATATTTTGTCTTTACCCCACTCAAATGCCACCTGCGAAAGAATATTTAGTACAGTAAACGACATAAACACGAAGAAAAGAAACAAATTAATCACAAAAACCATCAAAGGAAATATACTGGCTCAACAAGCCATACACCGCCAAGGAAACAAATGTGTCGATTTTATACCCACTAAGGACATGTTGTCTAAAATGACTGCAGCAATATATGAAAAAGAAGTTATTATTTTAGATGAGTAAAACATTATAATAATCATTCATTAAAATATTGAAATTAGATGGTGTTTTTTCTTGCATTATTACATACTACGAGCGCGTGCACACGACGCGTTGCGGCGCCGCACCGCCAAAATGACTCCGCAGCAGCGGGCACATGAGCAGTGCGGCACCGCAGCGTTGTTTGGCCGCAGCGGCGCCGCTACAACATAGTACGGTTGACAGACGATGTGACACATGACGCGTCGTGTGCCCGCGCCCTCACGGTAATTTACACGGTATTTTACAAATGTGTGCACGGTATTTTCGAATTGAAACACGGTATTTTTAACACACGAACACGGTAGCTTAAAATTTTCATCTGGTAACACTGTGTGGAACAGACGTAACGCCTGTTCCCGCCAATTAGTGAGGTCCTCCAAAATAAAACGACGATAGCGAAAAGAGTGAGTTTATTGTGTACCTCGCAGAACTTATGTAGAAAATTACAAGATTACTCATAATTTTGACAACAGTTTGTCTATAGCGCTATGCAATTTGGTACAGCGCCATCTATGCAATTTAAACGTAACTACAAACATAATCTTTTGGTCACTGATAACGCTCAACATACCACCGCACCAAGGACATCCTGATGTCCTTCCAATTGAAATATAAATGTATTTGTTTTAGAGTTAAGTCTCTACCAAGCTAATCAATAAACGCAATCGTAAGGAAAAATAAGTACTAGAAAACTAATGCTCAATTGGAAGACAGCAGATCTTGGTGATCGGTCTTTTAACTATTGTATTTTTACACTTCACTGATACCACTGTCACTAAATTGTCCGCACCAGGGTAAACGTCAACTATTCTTCCCAAATTCCATTTTGCAGGGGGTAGATTGTTATCCTTTAGCAAAATCAGATCGCCGATTTTTACGTTCGGTTGTTCACTCGTCCACTTTGGATGTTGTTGTAGTCTATTGAGGTACTCATTAGACCATCTTTTCCGAAAATCGTTTGTCATTTTTTGTACATGTTGCCATCTTGACAGGCTATTGATATTTGAATTTAAATAATCTTCTTCTGGAACAATGATAGGTGTCTCCCCAATGAGAAAATGACCGGGTGTGAGTGGTTGTAAGTTGGAAGGGTCGTCACTCATTGGGGATAATGGAAGAGAATTTAGACAGGCTTCAATTTGAGCAGTAACCGTTAACATCTCTTTATATGTGAGTGTAGTGTTGTTAACTGCAAAGAGTAAAGTAACTGTCCATAAAGGAACTGGCAACACTGGCAACACTCGATCTGTCAAAAGCAATCTCGATCAGCTGTATTAATTTTATTAAAATAAATTAAAAAAATAATGTTGCGAGGGAATTTAAAGATAGTGATAAACGAGTAGCTCAGAACTCCTGTGAGGTGATTTCTGCGACATTCGACTTCCAAAAAATTCTAAATTCTCATGGAGATGTAGGACTTTTATATTACAAATGTAAACTGTCCGTGTATAATTTTAGTCTTTGACATGGCAAAAAAGGCAAGGTTTTGCTATATGTGGACAGAATGTACAGGAAAGAGGGGAGCCAATGAAATCAGCAGTTGTTTGATGATGTTTATGAAAAATTTTATTGACAAAGGTACAAAAGAATTTCTGTTTTGGTCGGATAACTGCTCCGGACAAAATAGAAACAGAGTAGTCTATTCTATGTATATTTATTTATCAAAGGTATATAATGTTGATATAACTCACCGTTTCTTAGAAAAGGGCCACACCCAAAATGAGGGTGATAGCGTTCATGC
The DNA here is from genome assembly GCA_002245475.1 of Calephelis virginiensis. Taxonomy (NCBI): domain Eukaryota; kingdom Metazoa; phylum Arthropoda; class Insecta; order Lepidoptera; family Riodinidae; genus Calephelis; species Calephelis virginiensis. The sequence goes on along the minus strand of NJDC01058218.1, from coordinate 21,471 downwards.
TCTCATTGAGAAAGAGTCAAACAGGAAGTTGATTTATACGCCCGACCAGTGGTATGCATTGGTGCGATGGGCCAAAACCACTGGTAGACCGTATAATGTCATTGAATTAACTCAAGCAGACATTTCTTGATTTTAAGCCTTTTCTAGATAATAGGAATTGGAATAAGGATACTAACAACTGTGAGGTAAAATGGAACAAAATTAAGGAAATCAGAATAGACAAAAATGTTCTGCCTTTTCTTTAAATATGATTTAAAGGGTGAGCAACATTGTTTAAACTTTGTTGTTACGAGAAGACGTGGGAGGAAAATTAACAATGATGAAATAAAAGTGGCTTATGCTAATACTCTTAGTATTACTGAAGCGAAATACAAAAATCTTGTTTCTTTATGTGATACATTGGTGATACCAAAGGAGTATCATAGATTTTATAAAAATATTAAGCATGACAAAAAGACAGACGAAGATGAGTCAGATTAACCGTTTCCGTACGGATGATGCCGCACAGGCACCAGGTAAATCTATTCCGTATGGCGTATGGTGCCCGAGAGGATACAAAACTAAAACATAAAAAACTCGGCTAAAACTACATTTTTCAAAAGAGTCCCGTAAATAAAAGTGTCTTTATTTGTCACCCATATCATGCGTACAATGTTCGTTTCAAGTAATTTCGTAAATTAACAGACTTCAGGGGTTGTAAACCTTCAATCTAAGTTGTAAACCAAGTTGTCGAGTCACATTATATTATTGATTATAATTCTAAAAGCCAGCATTCTGGAATGTTTCTCAGAAAATCAAATGCTTTTGTCATAAGGTTCATTTTTGCCTCAAAACATGACAGGGTTACAAAGAGTGCGGGGCGACTTAACAGACAATGGGTTTTACCTGGGGTTTTACCAATTTTTTGTGCTGTTCGCCGTCCCTTCGCCTACGAAGTCCCGTATGCCCTTGTGTATACGGTTGATTATTGTTTAAAACTAAGCCCCGTTCATAATTGTTTGCGCCGGCGCATAATTTTTTCATCCCGCACTTCTGTCTTGCTACCCTTAGTAAACAGACGTGATCTTACTGCTTATATTATCGACGACATTCGCTTGTGCACTTGGACTCCGTGATTTTACATTTGTGACGACATTGGCTTGTGTTATTGGACTCTTTGTTTGTGACAACTATATCCTGTTTACCTGAACTCCGAGATTTGAGATTGCCTTTCACTAATTTCGCTACGTGCCGTGCATTAAAGGTAAGTTTTTGGTCTTATATTTATAATAATTAACGTTATTCACCCCAGAAACCTATAATTTATACATTTTACCTATTTATTGGTACCTCTATTTCGTAAGAAATTGCAAAAAAAAACTTTTTACATAAAATGTATTATTTTTTATATTAACTTTGTTTTGAAATGTTTATAATCAAGGTTTATGCCCATTTTCACTCACACCACACACTGTACACACAGAAGGTACAGAATAAAACGAAAAATAAAAGCAATAAGTTCAATAAACACACAGTAAGCGAAACGCTTTTACAGTGATAGTCATAGTGATAACGTTGGCCGCATCACCCATGGGCTGGTCCGGCCGGCAAATTTCGTGATTTCGTCAAACATCGGCGGTTCTCGGTAATCTTCGAATCGCAAGAGCGCCGTTACGGAACTTAATTATCGGATACTTTCGAATTATCGGAGTTGAAAATTTTGGTGAATTTTGGTGCAGCCCTAGTAAGTAGCTTATTCTGGTATTTATTTTTCAGTTCCTAACGGAAATGGCTGCGAGTCCACCATCGGCACTATCTCCTCAACCTGGGCCGTCGAACTGGGATGTCTTGACTGCGCAGTTGTCTGGCATAATGTCTCCCCAAAATATTGATTTACAAGATATGTCAGGTTTAAATGTTGAAATAAGTGACGCTGATCTCTACGGGATTTTAGCAGACAATATGGACGACATCATTGACGAATGGGTCAATGAAAACCCAGAAGCCGAAACAGGCGACTATGACGAAGAATTGCCAACACAGATGCAAGAGAGCACGCCTGAAGCACCGAATACTTGGTATCCTGGTAACCCTACCAGTATGATTAAAATTCCTTTTACCGGTACACCAGGCCTTTTACCGCCTCATAACATGCATGGTAAAAGTTATATCGATTTTTTCTTTCTATTTCTTAATGAACATTTATGTAATTTAATTGTAGAGAGTACAAATAAGCGTGGCAACAAATTAAAAACCGAAGTAAATACCTCTCGCGCTAGGTTTGCTAAATGGAAAGATTTAACAATACCTGAATTAAAAGTGTTTATCGGCGTAATATTGTTTATGGGTACCGTTAAATTAAACAGAATGGCTGATTATTGGTCAACAAATTACTTAATGCGGCTTAGCCCACATTTATTTATGTCAAGAGACAGATTTTACTTAATTTTAAGGGCACTAAACGTCCAAACTGAAGAAAGACCCGAAAGCATTTTTAAAATAAAACCTTTGATTGATTTATTTAACCAATCAATGTGTTCCATTTATTACCCGGCAAAAAACATCGCGATTGATGAATCTTTAATATTATGGAAAGGTCGTTTGTCCTTCCGCCAATATCTTAAAGGGAAAAGACATCGTTATGGCATTAAATTATATATATTAGCTGATATGCATGGGATTATACAAAAAATACACCTTTATGCTGGTTCTGGGGATCAATTGGTGGGTGGCAGAAACCACGTGAATAAAGTGGTAATGTTATTATTGGAAAAATATATTAATAAGGGACATTCACTATATGTTGATAACTTTTATACTAGTGTGGGATTAGCAGAGGAGTTATTAAATAAAAAAACATATGTAACAGGGACTCTCCGGGCAAACGCGCTGGCAATCCTAATTTAATGCATGATAAATTAAAAGCCGGGGAATCTTGTATAATGCACAATAGAAAAAATATTGTTGTTACCAAATGGTTGGATAAACGAGAAATCTTGTTTTTAAGCTCTGAACATGACAGTAATTATAAAAATACCACTAGTCGCCGCATACGCAGTGTAAAATATAAGCCTGCGCCGCAAGTAGAGTATAACAAATATATGCGAGCACTTGACAAGCACGATCAACTCTTAAGTTATTACTCATGCCAACACAAAACGATGCGCTGGTATAAAAAAATTATTATACATATCATCCAAATATGCTTAGTGAACGCTTTTTTGTTCTATCGAAAAATTAACAATTCAACTCTAGAACTTTATGATTTTAGAAAGGCTATATTAGAAAATTTATTGCCAAATGTCCCAGAGCTTGCTCGATCTCCAAATGAAAGAATACATTTGCCTATACTACTCCCAAAGCATGGCGGAAGGGTTAGTAGAAAACGGTGTAGAATATGCTACAAAAAAACAAAGAAAAACAATCAAGTTCTTTATGGGTGTCCTGATTGCCCAGGATTCCCAGGATTGTGTCTCACCCCATGTTTCCGGGAATACCATAAATATTAAAAATGTTATATGGCTTTGCGAGGAATGTTTAATTGGAAACACATTTAAAAGATTACTTTTTTATTTATAAATTGTTCTCTCACAATAATCAGGCTTTTACATAATGAAAAATCAGTCTCTTACATAATTACAATAATTAACCTTATTCATAAGTATCACGTTGTACGTAACTAAAATATTAATAAATCTATATAAGCACTAAACCTGGTTTCATTTTACTCTTATTCATCAGCTCTATCCTCACACATTACTATAAAGTTGATAAATAATTATTTCAGAATTTCTATAATATTTTGCATAATTGCATATCTTTCATTTATACTAAATCGTAGCAATTCGTTGGACACGAATTCTCCAAAATATTTGCAACCATGCAAATCAATAGTTGTTGGAATCCGCCCCTCATCTATTTCTTCCCGGGTCTTTTCGGTGCTCGTGAAATTATCTTTTGTTATTTTTTCTGTGCATGTTGCACAATCCTTAGTTGTTTTTTTTATAGTTCCACCACCCTTATTCACTTCTGGTTCCCAATCGTGATAAGTTTGTGAATTCTCATAAAACACGTCGTCGTCGTCGCATTGAGTTTCGACTTCTGATTGAGGAATATATTTCATTTTTTTTCTGGGTAACTCTACAACAAAATAAAAAGGTGGTCAGTTAAACGCTTAACAAAAATTCACATTTTTAATAGATAGACAAAGATATTTTTATCAATATAAATACATTTACATTCTTATCCAAATAAAACACTTCTTAATCATGTAAGTGTTTGTAGGTACGAGTAGAATATGTTCGATTCATTAGAATTTCCATTCAGTTATATGTTCTATATTAGTGTTTTGTAGAGAAACAATTTTACCATCAAAATAGCGGATTTTAAAATTGTTTCCCTACAAATCACTGTATAATAAATACTCGCTGCAAACTCAAATGGTATAACGTGAACGAATACTATATAACACTCTTGAATAAATACATCCATAAAATAATGCAAAAGGTTTACAACACCTGATAGAAATTAGTCACTTACCTTCCATTTCGATAAAAACACACAGATCTCATCAGACACGCACTGAACGAATTTACTGACTGTTTATATTCGATACACAACGGCAAATGACTCTTTAACAAGTGGAAACACGAGAACAAGCTAAAGGTTACAATTCATGGCGGATGATTCCCCAGGGGAATCATTAAAGTCTCTGGCGCTTGGTGCCCCAGAGGCATCACGGAATTTTTCTTTGACGCCAGGCACTAAAGATTGCTAAAAAGACCTCCGCACGGAATCGGTTAAAAGCATTATAGTAGATAGGTATTGTTCAATAAGAAGAGTTATTTTTACTACTATTTTGATCTCATATATTGTATTCGTAGGATTATTATTGCTTAACAGTTGTTAAAAATTTTAGTTTTTAGAAGATGTTATTTTTATACGTTAATTTTTTTACATTTTGTTATATTAATAAAAGAGAGGACGGAAGAAAATAGGTGAGATTAAGTAAAAAGATTTTTGTATTTTATGTTTTTATCTAACTTAGTTTAACTCAAAGAGTTTTAGTTTTTTTTTCTACTAGAAGTTTTTATGTTGGTTTATTGAAATTTGTATTCTTTTTATTACCTATTTTTTCTATTAGAACCTGATTAAAATTTATGTTTTGTAATGACTATGTTCAAAAGTTACAATTACAAGTAAGAAGAAAAATAATTGTAAGACTTTATGGAAATGTGATAATAACTAATTTAAAGAGAAAAAGGATTAAGACTTAATAAGAAAAAAAGAACAAGGAGGAGAAATAATAAGATTTAATTGAAATGTGATTCTATGTGATAATTAGTGCCATAATATTGCATTTATAATGCAAACAAATAACAAAAACGTGTGATTTTTTATAAAGTTAGTTATATTACATTCGGATTTTTCATTAAATATTAGCAAACTATTTGTTTATTTATTTTTACATGCCACACTCAGCTTTTCACTTATATCGAAACAGGTGTAGGCAATTCTGTTTTACGACGTAACTCATTAAAACTACCAGTTACGTTAAATACCTTTACAATATTTGTCACGTATATGATCGAAAGTGCCAGTTTCGATAAATAAAACGAGTTCAGTTCCGCGGTATACTATCGTAACTCAATTCACTCCAAAACTGTTCATAATTATTAGTTTTTGCTGCTATGTATTAGGTTGAAATCCTAATTTAACCGTGAATCCAAAATTTTATTAAGATCTAGCCATAAATGACAAAGTTATGCAAAAAATAAACTTTAAATCGTTCTCCTGAAAAATACCATTTTTAACTTTCAAAAACATTTCGCTCAATGTTATTTTATTTTGATGCCTTTATGGTTATTCACTCAAGAAGCTATATTACTACTCTAACAAAAATTTGGTGTCATTTTCAAATACTGCTCACACACTCTAATGTGTAAACCTCTCTTTCGTTTACACATTAGAGTGTGTGTGTAATCACCTCTGTGGTCTAGCGGTCTGGGTGTTGGACTTGACTGCATGAGGTACCGGGTTCGAATCCCGGGTCGGCCAACAAAAAGAAAATGGGAATTTTTCCAATTTTCTAATAATAATAAAAAATGTTGGTCGGGATTGGAAATGTGCCCGGTTGGCGATAGGCTTGCCACCTATCACATTGTGGGACTAAGTGTCTTCGGCTAGTCGTGGGTGCTGTGAACCGTTGAGCAGTTCCCTTGACTGTCCTTCGTCTTCATCATCAGATCCCTGATGACAGCCACAACCCATCTAGGCGTAAATTTCTCATCAATACAAGTTTAATACACCGAAACACAAGGTAACTACTGTGAATCGTTGAGCAGTTCCCTTGACCGTCCTTCGTCTTCATCATCAGATCCCTGATGACAGTCACAACCCATCTAGGCGTAAATTTCTCATCAATACAAATTAATCAAAACCAAACAGAAGGTAACTGCGATAAACCGTTGAGGAGTTCCCTTGACTGTCTATTGGCTTCATCATCAGATCGACTCCAGAACTTCTTAAAGTTGTAGGGTTTTAAAATACTTATAAAAAATCAAACGCACTAGTCGCCCTTCAATTTTTGAAATTTCCCCTCAATTTCTCCAGGATGCCATCATCAGATCCTGGTTTCCTTATCATGGTACCACCCTTGAAGTATCTCCTTTTCAATAAAAAAAAATTATCAAAATCGGTTCATAAACGACGAAGTTATCTGCGAACACACATAAAAAAAACATGTATAAAAATGTTACGTTGAGCTTATTACCTATCCAAGGGATTTCTAAGACGTACGCCGCGGCTCTCTTTACGGTATAGTTGATACGCACCTTATCTACTAGCAAAAAGCACTTTTAGTATGAAAATTTCGAAATTTTTGCGAATATTATTTTGGATTAAGACATATTTTAAACATTTAATTATTTTAATTCATTAATACTTCTTTATAAGCTTTTGTTGTTTTTCTCATTTTCTTATTAAGTTTTGATTTTTAATATTTTGTTAATTTCTCAAGCTATTTATTTCAATTATTTTAGGAGTAGGTGTTGTTATTTTTTTATTAGGCTAAGTTAAGTTTTAAGTTTGATATTTAAAAATTTTTTGCAATAGTTTTTCGTTTTTCTTTTTAATATTTCGTTTTTTTTCAATAGTTTTGTAAATTTAAATAATTAAGTAGTTTATGAAAATGACTCCCCTAGAACTGATATTGGCAAGAAATTTCAATCTTTGGAATTATGAAGCATTTTTTACCAGTGAGGCTCAAGCAATCGAGGCGGCCAACGCTTGACTTTTGATAAACGACCGGCCCGCAAGGTGTCCAACCTGTCGGCTCACTATGGCAATGGAGAAGAGACAAGACTATAAAGGTGGGTTCCGATGGCGTTGTCGTCGACGCGGCTGCAACTCAATAGTGTCTCCCCTAAAAAAACTTTTTTTGAACGGTCCAAAGTTTCAGTACTAATATAATGCGGTTGATTTTTCATTTTTTTAGGCGTGACATGGTATCGCAGGCGGCCCAAGAAATCGGCGTTACGAGAAAAACGGCGATTCAAGTATATCATTTTTTAAGAGAAGTTTGTGAGGTGGCAGAGGCCCACGACCGACAACTCATCGGCGGAGCGAATGACGTCGTAGAAATAGATGAAACTCATCTATATACAAACAAATATCATCGCGGCCGCCTTCTACGACGTCAAACATGGTCATTTGGCTGTTTGAGCCGGCTTACTCGGGACCTACATGTGGAGTTAATACCGAATAGATCGCGGCAAACATTGGACCCAATTATCGGCAACCATGTGGCTCCAGGCTCCTATATTATGTCGGACATGCATCGCGCATACCAAGGGCTACATTTGAGATTAAATATGGCCGGCCACTCTGCTGTAAACCATAGCCAAAATTTTGTATGGGGCACTATTGACATACCAGTAGACGTTTCTTTGGGGTCACCTGTGGCGGGGACTCCCAATGTAAATGTTAAAATTCACATAAACACTTTAGAACGTCAATGGTATAAACTAAAACGTCAGTGCCGCACTTGTAGGAGCCAAAGGACGTTAAAATGGTACATGGAGGAGTATATGTACAGGCACAATATTTAAAAAAAAATTACATACGGATGCTGCCAGATTCAGGCGGTTTTTAAGGGACATTTATCGAGTTTATCCAGGGTACGGAAGGCATGGGATAAGAAGCACAAACTGTCGCTGCAGCCCCAATTGTCCGCGACGATAGGCCATTGTGGTAACAGAAATGAGGACATCTGAGCGGAGTTATTTTCAAAATATTATTTATTTTTTTATAAATTGTTTTATAAATTGTTTTATAAGTTTTGTTAATTTCTATTATAGTTTAAAACTCAATTTTTTGTAAAAAAAAAACTTTTAAATTGATTTTTTATATTTTAATTATTTTGTTAAAAGAAGTATATTCTGACTGCACACTTTTAGACTGCATTTATCAATTTTTTTATTTAATTTTACTTCGGAAAAGAAGGTTATTAATTTTATTTACTATCTTTTATTTATGTTTATGACGCCGACGGTAGAATTGTTTCCGTTTTTGTATTGGTCGGTAGAATTTTCATTTTGTGAAAGTTGTTTTTTTTTTTCTTCGAACGGGCAAGTTGTATCTAAACCGTTCAACCGCCGATATCTCGACAACGAAAGTTGAACACAGGAAAGTTGAATCTGAACTTTCGACTTGTTATGACGTGTCCTTTACGTCGCTATCGTTAGCTTTTTAATTGGTGAAAGTTGATTATTTTTCATCGAAAATTTTCTAAGTGTCCGAAATGTTTCCGAGCCTCCACAGACGAAAGTATGGGTCCCACAAAAAAATTGTACATAAACTTTTAGTTCGCCTTCGTACCCTGCATGCATCGCCGGCCGTAAAAATTTTGTAATCGCATATCGCCTTTTTTCTTGTGAATTTTTCTAAGTCTCCGCCCCGGTTGCGACTCAAGCACGGACTTTTTCCCTACTCAAACGGAGTTGTGGCTCTCAAAGGCACACACTCTCAAGTCATTATCCTATTTTAAAAACGAGAGCTTATTTTACGTGTTGTTATCTACACGTGTGTGTGTATGACAGTGTGTCGGTGTATGTGTGTGTATGATAGGCTTATTTCATATCGCACCTTCGGTAGAACAAGGGTATAATTGCAGTTTTTATTATTTTACAGGAGAGCTATTTTAAGATATTTATTGCACTCAGTGAGGTCTACCTCTGTTAATATTGCTCTTAAGTTTTTCTCCTTTGCATGATATCAACTATATACTATATTTTTTTAAGGTGCATAGTTTACAAGAATTAAAAAGTTATAGCTTTTTTTTATTAATTTTAGTTTTAAGGAAGGGGTACATTTGTGCCCTTGTTCCACCAAAATGTACATAATTTTGTAATTAGGACCAAATATGAGCTTTAATTTAGGATGATTTTCGAATAAAAGTACCGTGTTTTTCTATATAAACGCTTTATTTTCTTATAAAATAAGAAAGTGTAGTAACTTATACGAAATAATACTTAAACAATTATTATAGTATTACTAATCAGTCGTCAATATTCTCACGTTTGTGTGTGTTTCTTTGGAACCATAATTGAAAATAGTATTATAAAAGATAACAAAATTAAAATTAAATAAACATACCAAAAAACGTATCTTATTTGTAACAATCTTCACTGTTGTGCAAATAAAATTCTTTTTAATCAAAAACCTTCAAAAAATATTAATTAGAAACTAAAATTATACGTTCACAACAATATTTTTAATATTTATTTTTTCTTACCAACGAATCAGTCATAACTCTCTATCCTTTTTTTAAAATAGGTTGTTAAAATATTGTTCATAGAACTTAGGAACTATATTTGAAGATATCAATTGACGAATGTCTTCTTTTTTTCGGTTAGGGATTGGTAACTTTTCGTTATAGAGCTGGTTTAATGTCAAATCTTCCACTTTTTTTTTATTACCCATACGACCTGTTCGAATTCGTGCATCTGTCCAATTGTCGGATTTATAGCTGGACTTAAATTGGTATATCTCTGAATCTTTAGTGAATTTGATCGCTTTTATATCCGAGATTTTAAAAGTATTTCCATCAACATCCTTGTTTACATTCAAATTAACGTCTTCAGATAACATCTTTATATCGATGAAAGAAACAAAATTCATTTCTTTAACAGAAAATTGAACACCCTTTTTCTTAGCATTTTTAATAAGACTGATGTATTCTGGTGGAGTGTATATAGGTCCAGCTTTTTTAGCGCGCTTAACGCTTTTTTCTATCACCGAATGGACGGCATCAGCTTTATTCTGGGTATGACCCCTGATTAAGAATTTATGCGTTATTGACTTTATAGGCAACGTGTTGACAGCATAATAATACATTCCAAAAACAAATCTGAAACAAGAATACATAATTATATGCATTATACACTACCTACCTACATTATTACACTCACTCCTATTTATCTAAATCTACTGTAAATTAATTGTATTATAAAAGCTAAAATACTAACTTATTTTTTTGCTGCCCGCAGCAATTATCCGAATAAAATATTATGTCTTCACCTGGTTGTTTGTTAGACAGATCTTCCAAAAACTTGTAAAGGCATGTTCCTATTTCATTGGCGCCGCGTTTTCCAAGGTACCCTCGTGCCAGAAAAAGCAAATTGTGGTATCACCTTTTATATTGGATACCTAAAACCAAATATACATTACATCCGAACATAAATTAATTAATTTTATCAATATAATTAACTGAAAAGAAAATGAGTCCTCACTGTAAAATTGTAGCAATTTAATTTGGACTTATAAAAAAAGCTGACGATTGGCCAATTGGACAAGGTAAGACTGCCTGTAGATCAAAAATGGCAACTATATTATTAGAATCACTAGTTTTGCATTGTTCTGTGTCGTGTTTGAGTTCTAATCTGCTTAAACTTTTTTCTTCCAGGTGTTTTTTGTATTTTTCCATTAGTGACTCCCTATCGTTACAGTTTTTGTACGCCTCACATTCATCGCACTGATCTTTTCGGGGAATAAACAAACCAAGATTGAAATCAGTATTAAAAATTCGATAGTAGGCATCGTAATTTGCAAATTCCTTTCCAGCGGTTTCCTGAATCTTTTTGTAATCACGATGAAGCTCCGCTATAGTTAAACTTCCATCTATGTATTCCCTGGTTGTGTTAGCCCTTAAGTAATGACTCTCTGTTCTGGGAATGGAATTTATATGATTTCGGACCGAGTTCACGACTTCATCACTTAAATTACAATGGTTATTATGCTTTCCGCGATTATCAGCAGGACTCATTATAAATAAGGCTTGATCGGATATTTTATCAATTACATTCCGCAATGTTTTTTCACCAATACATAAAGTATTCAGCAAGAAAATCTTACAAATCCTAATTTCCTCACCATTGATCAGAAAATAATATGTTGAGTTCGGTTTTCTAGGCGGTTTAAATGTATTATTAGCTGTGATCTTGATTCTTCGGGTAGTAGGATTTTGTTTTTTAATACACGATGCAAGAAAATCTCTTTGTCTTTGGTGGGTTCCCAATTCCCAGTAGGATTTAAAAATGATACTCCTCGTTTCAAAAGGAATTTTAGTAGAACACGACAGACGACATGAGGTTTTGCATGGAGGGCGTATCGATTTTGCTGCTACGATCTTGCCTCTTTTTGTCGTATATTCTTGGCCACTATTTTTCAAGCGTTTTGAAACAGTTTGTTTCCATTGTTGTGTATTTTTTGTCGCTTTCTTGACTGTTTCTTATTAATTACTTGCTCAGTATGGTCTTCACTTGTCTTCTCAAATGGGATCCTGGTTCGTTATAAACTCCATTACTTTCCAGATTATCTCCAGCCACATCAGTATTATCCCTATTAAAAGTGATAGAAGAACTCGATGAACTAGATGAGCTGCTGTTGGAACTAGACGAGTTACTACTGGAATTTGAAGAACTGGAAGAGGTGCTACGTTTCGGGGATCTTGTTTTACATATAATCTTATGTTTCACAGTTTGTGGCGGTTTATAATCTGATCCTTCAGATGGTGAAAAATCTCCACTCTTTGATGAATTAAGTTCACTGGCAACATCTAAAAAGGTGATGAAAGAATAGGTAATATCTCAGTTACACATTTTGATAATCCAGAAATTTGTATAGTAGTTTTATTATCTTACCTGTAGTATTTACCGTAGGAGAAATTTCTGTTTCGAAATTGTTAAATTGTTATTTTTTCAAAATCAAAATTCTCGCTATCTAAAAGAGTTGACGGTTGAATTAAAGGTGTATCCGTTGTTTCTAAAATCATACCTTCCTTTGATTTAATATCATCCTGATTTTTTATATGTTTATTTATCCATGTCTCAACCATTTTATTAGCTGTAAAATAAAAAAATATACCTATTTATACAAGTAGGCCACATAAAAAACATAAGTAACATATTAATATAAACTATGAGATCACAACAATATCCTTACACATTGACGAATTTTTTATTGAAATTGTCGCACTCTTATGACCCACATCTCCTTCACGAAAAGATCTATTAGAATTTGTGTCAGTTGTTTTTGTTTTAAACAATTTTCATTTTCATTTCAAAAATTATTTTCTTCATTAAGCATCATTAACATTTTTTTACTACGAGATCCCATTTTTAATTCTGAAATTTTTATTAAAATTAAATTCATACAAATAAACTATTTGTATCACTAATAATGCATACAAAAACACCGATACTAATAAATAAACAGGAAATTTTATTTAAAAATAACACAAATTAATTTGACTAACTGGCAATAACAAACATTAATATTAAATCAAATAAATTTGGAATGACAAAGTAGTGATTGCCATTAAGTCTAGCCAAATAACATTGCAATTGGAATGACAAAAACACATTCACTTTTAAGACAAAGGAATAAAACAAATATTGGACGGACAAGGGACATCTGTATGAACGACTTTGTCCTTCCAATTATAAAATTATAAACTAGGCATAAGTGTAATAGATGTGGCTTTGTCGCTCCAGAAATCGAAACATTAAAGGGCATATTTACCTTTACGGCGTTAGCGGTCCAAATGACGACTGCCTCGCTCCCCGCCGCCGGCGCAACTGACCAATGAGACTATGTCCAGCCAAGAGAGTAATAAAAAGGCGCCAATAAGACAAAGTCACTACTTTCGCTTAGCGGATTTTTAAAGGAATTAACTGAGCGTCTTTGTTCCTCCAGGTAAAAGGGCATTTTTAAAGCATTTCTGTATATTTAATTCATTTTTGCAATTTTTGACAATTGTGCCCTTGTTCTGCCGAAGGTGCGATATGTTATCACCTGCATGTGTATACAGGGTTACAGTAAAAGTCGACCTAGATCCGTTAAGGGCGTGTAGTACACATTATTTCTGAATGATTTCACTATGGGACCCTCCACCCTAAACTTAACCGTTTTCGAGATACATATTCGAGTTTTATTTTTTTTTTCAGAAAATTACCCATTTTTCGGCTGTTGAATTCAAAATTTTCAGTTTTTTTGACTCTAATGATTATTTTTTTTGTTTTTCCCATAAAGAATGAGATGTTTAATGACCTCAATGACTAAAATTGCACGTAAGTTAACTAAAGAGGTCATTGTAGGCGATCGAAACTTATGAAAATAAGTATAAATTATAAAAAAAATAACTCAAAAAATTATTATGGCACTTGCTCTGAAAATGTGCTTAAAAATATCTATATTTTATCAGCAATCCAACGAGGTATAACACTCGAGGGTATTTATTAACTTTAAAAGTGAAACTTAGTTTTTAAGGCTACAGGGCAGTCAGTATAAATAGCGCTTATATAATCTAATTAATTTGAGTTAAGTTCAGCATCATCATTTCAGCTTACTGGCTCCCACTACTCAACGTAGGCCTCCCTCGGCTAGGTACAACCTTCATGCATCCATCGATGTCCCGCTATCCGGACCTAGAGATCATTCATTTATTATAATTTTTTTTTTCAAATTGTCGATCGTACAAATAATGACCGTACGCCAACTATTAGTTGAGCGTAAGTGACTAGTTATTGTCTCTTGTTTGAAAAATAACGTAACCGGTGCGTTGTTAATGCTAGTTCGCATACAAAGTCACTCACGCTCAACTCATAGTTGGCGTACAGATCGTCGGTGATTGTGGTAAGCTGAATGAAACAATAAATCAGTTCAAAATAACATTTATTCAAATAATGATTTTGAACAAAATTTTAGAGTTCGTGTTCTACGTGTCCACCTCTATTTCGCACACATTTTCCCTTTCTTTCACGTAATCCACTTTTCACTACACCAGTCGTTAATGTTCTTATGTCGTTATCAGCATTAATTATCTTTTCCTTGAGAACTTCCATTGACGATATGGGCTCACTGTAAACGAGGCTCTTCATGTGCCCCCATACATAAAAATCCATGGGGGTCAGGTCGGGACTTCTAGCTGGCCAGGGTAAAGGCTCACCTCGTTCAATCCACTTGTTAGGATAGTTAGTGTCCAACCATTCTCTAACGCTTCTTCTGAAATGGGCTGGGCAGCCATCATGTTGAAACCACATGTCCCGTAGTAATTGTAATGGGAGATCGTCTAGTAGGTCACCTAGGTCACCTCTTCAAAAAATTTCACCAAGTTTCATTTCACATAAGTTTCACCATTGAGATTGTCTGGTAGAAAGTAAGGCCCAATCAAATGGTTGGAAATGATGCCCATCGACACATTTACGCTAAATCGTCGTTGTGACCCCTTTACTCTTTTCTTATTTGGATTGCCTAGTTCTTTAGGAACCCAATAGTGTGCGTTATGGTAATTACGAGGGTCAAACTGAAAGTTCTTAGAAAATCAAAAACTAAGCATTCTAGCAAGTTATTAGTTTTATTATAACTTTTCAAAATAGCGTCAATTTACATCAATACATCGCTGCATTCGATGGAACCATTGAGAAAAGCACCTTGCCCACTCGGCCTTAGGGGTCTCTTCGACGGCGTTTTGAAACGCAGCCACTGCTTCTTCGGCGTCCATAAAATGTTTTCCTCGAAGTTTTTCTTTTATTTTCGGGAATAAATAAAAATCGCAGGGTGCGAGGTCGGGGCTATACGGCGGGTGACCCAGTAATTCCACGTCTGAGGTCGCCAAATAGTCGATCGTTTGCCTGGCGGTGTGCGACGAGACATTGTCGTGATGAAGGAGGATCCTGCTGCGAGGTCGTTTCTCTCGAACTTTTTCCAAGACAAGTGGCAAACAGTTGTTAGTGTACCACTCTGCATTAACCGTTTTCTGATCCTCTAAGACAACTGTCGCGTAATGACCTGTCTTTCCGAAGAACGAGGCCACCATCTTTTTTCCAACACTTCGACCTCTCTTCACTTTAGTTGGCAACTCTTCGGAAGGAAACACCCACTGAGCAGACTGTCTTTTAGTTTCCGGATCATAACAGTAAATCCAGCTTTCGTCACCAGTTAGTATGTCGAACACAGCATTTGAGTCACCTCCGTTAAATTTTTGGATCATTTCTCGGCACCAATCAACACGGCGGAGTTTTTGAGCGTCGATCAAATTATGCGGTATCCAGCGGGCACAAAGCTTCCTGACCGCTAAATGTTCATGGAGGATTTTGTGCACTTGACTCATACCTATGCCTAGACTTGTCCGAATCTGCTGATAGGTCACTCTTTTGTCAGTCTCTATCATACGCCGCACAACACTGATATTGTCTTCAGTCGTCGCTGTAGAAGGCCGTCCCTCACGCAAATCATCGGTGAGATTAGTTCGACCACGTTTGAATTCATTAAACCAGTTGTAAACTGTGGCACGAGATGGGGCTTCATCGTGAAAAGCCAATCGAAGTCTATCATAACTTTCTTGTTGACTTATATGACATCGAAAGTCATAAAAAATCATTGCACGAAAATTTTCTCGGCTTAAATTCATTCTGACGTGCACAGACAATTTTCAATTTGCCGCCAAATGGTAAAACAAATGACAAATGAATGAAATGTATACTCAATATTATTGGTAAAGAGTTCTATTTTCAAAATTTAAACTTATTTTTTTAATATAATGCTTTTAAGTTGCCAGTTCTAAAAACTTTCAGTTTGGCCCTCGTAGTAATACCGTCCTTATCGAATTTGGATTCATCTGTCCACAATATTAATTTTAGGAAATTTGGGTCCTCGATATCTGCATTGAGCATAAATCTGCAGAAGTCTATACGTCTCGCGGGAACTCCTTCTTCGATTGCATGTACCGGCGTGTAGTGGTATGGATACAGGCCTGCCCTATGAGCCGTAAACCACACTTTCCACTGAGTTAAACCCAGTTCACGGGCAACAATATTGGTCGAAGTGGTTGGATCTCTTCTGAACCGTTCTACGATTTCGTTGTCTTGTTCCTCGTCGTCATCAATGACACGTGGTCTTCCTAAGTCCGTACGTCGTCGCAAAACAGAGCCAGTTTTACGTCGTCGAATTTTGTTTTCTTTCAAAATGCAGAAATAATATTAATTAAATTATAAAAAAAATTAATAGAACAAAACGTTTTAAGTGCCATTATTTATGCAAGTCGTAACGTTGTAAATGAATAATATTAGTTGCACATTTCTCATCTTTAAATATCTTTATTTTAAAAGGTTTTCATAAAATAATTTGCTATCCGGCTAAATAGGGCAACATGGCACTGATGTCTTTTTTTTTGCGGCAGATAAAGGTACAGGTGTCTCGGTCATGTGGACTTGTAGTTCCTCAAAATTCACCTTAGTAATTCCAGGTTTAAGCACTGGAGTTGATATCCAAGGTGCAAAAACTCCGTAGCTTTTCTTTGTAAAAATGACACCAAAATTTTCAGATGTAAGGCGAATCATCGTTGCCGAAGATATCTGTAACTTTTTGGTATTAATCATATTTTTAGCAAGATTCATCCAGTTAAAAAAGGTTTTGTTATCCACTACCACGAATGGGTTTTTTTTGCCAGCGTTTGTAATAATTTCAATAAGGTCTTTTGGAATCAGCGGCTTTGCACGCTTTTTCACTTTTTTAATGATCGCAAAATCACGATCGCAAGCGAGGAAAGTGTGACCCTTTACAGAAAATGTATGAGTAATTTCCGTAAAGAAACCTTTCGCAATTAAAACAAGGAACATAGCAAGCACAGCTTGGTTCTTGTTTTGTCCACCGCAGTTATCTTACCACAAAATTAATTTCTTTTTATCCGTAGTGTATCCTATTTCATTACAAGTGAAAAACTTGTAAGACAGGAAGCGATCTCGTTGGAACCCCTTTGCCCGACGGTTTCATTCCAGAGAAACATGATGCCCTTTCCTTCATCGTTTAAATGAATTCCCATATTGGCCAATGCTAGCTGACGACTGTAGTACATCTGTGTGTGGGTTAATGTTGGGAGGTACATCTGTTGCTGCAGGTCAAACTGTACCACTCTTACATCTGAACTAGGGCATCTAGAGTCTGTTCCATCATTATTCATCAGCTTTCTGGCCAGTTCAGTTTGCTTGTGATGAAAATACAACTTTTGCTTAGAGAGTTGTTTTAGTTCTTCAGTTGGAGCAGTATCTACCTCAATTTTAGAAACGTCACACGTCGGACATGTGTCTACTCGCGGAGGCTTGAACGAAAGATTAAACTCGGTCAAAAATAATTAATTAAACCATTACCAATTCATTAAACCATTACCTAGATACTGGAGGCTTAGTAGATCCATCACGGTGCTTTTCTAAAAACCCTTTGTATAGTTTGATCTGGTAATCATTGGTTTCAGTATTGTGGTAATCACTGGTTTCAATGTTTTCGTCTTGGTATCTAAGTATGGGTGTCGAGTATATGTCGATGTTGATTGTATATTGTCCTCGTTATTTACGGATATTGCTTGGGGTGTGTAATAAGAAAAATCGTCCATGGTGTAGTTTCATTGATTCACAGGAGGTTTTTGTTTCGATGTGGATGGCTCATAAATAGATCTTGTAGTTTCAATTTTCTGTGATGCTTCTAATAGTTCTGAATATTCGATTTCTGCCTTTTCACTTGAAGTTGCAACTTTTTCGGTAAAGATTTTACCGTAATAATCGGATTTTGATTTAAGAAATATATCTATAGGATGTTCATCATCATTTTAAGATCTCAGCTGTGCTGCCTTACTCCCGACAGCTTCGAGTTCTAAATCAATCGAGTTTGTTTCGAATTTACGTCAATTTTTACTCTTGAAGTTGACACTAGCGCACAAACGATCTGTGGCTCAAATTGAAATTAATTTAAATCGAAAAATGCGTACTCCTCACTCCATCTGACATTCGTGAATCGAGCTTCTGGATCGAAAATAAACGTCAAATAATTTGATACAATAAAAGGTACTTTTTGTAGGATCGAGTGTTGTTGTTTTGTATTTTACTTGTGAATTATCTAAAAGTACAAGTTATTATGGCTCGTTTTGCTGCATTTTTTAATGTCCGTGATGAAGCAAATCGAGTGAACTTACGTGCGAGAAGAAATATATTAAGAATGAGTCGTTATAACTTGAGGCCAAGGAAATGGTTTCAGAAGAATTCCGCACGAATTATCGCCCGACGAAAGAATTATTTGCAGTATTGGTGTAGACTTACCACCTTATATGAAGAAACCAGCTAGGCGGAGTGATATTTCTATTAACCGCAAGTTGACTTATAATGTCAATGTTAATGTGAAGATACTCACTATTTCAGCTCTGAGCTGGGAAAGCGCCATTACCGTTTTTGGTGCCTATATGAATTGTGTGTATTTTACCATTAAGGAGATCTATGCGATTTTTTGCTATCCTACTCCATAAAGAAATAGTATCCGAATTTAAAAAGAAATGTAAAGCATTGTGCAGCAACTTGCAAGGTTAGTGATCCACTACCTATACTTTTCCCGCCATCACTATGACTGTCAGGTTCTGGCCCGAAAGGTAGGGCAGCCGGTAGACTTTTCTTAATATTTTCTGAGGACATCAGAGGCTCTGGAATATTCTTTTTATCAGTGTGTAAGTTTGGATTAGAACCAATGTTTTCTGTATTTTATGACAAACCACGAAAATTTTCAGTCTGAGATCAAATAGCTGAAGAAGATAAGATACATCACTTTGCCGAGTGGAAGGCGATATTTGTCCAAGGTGAGCTGAAGGGGATGACCTCGGTAGCTTTTCTTCAATAATTGCTGGTTCGAATGTTTGAGTTGAAGCATTTATCACATTTAGCTCTTCTCTTGCCAGATTTTCTGTGTTAGGCGTCGCTGCAGCCATAGAATCAGCATCCGTGAAAATATTTTTATTTAAGCGCCATATACCAAATTTGCAAAATCCATTTATGGCCTCGAGCATTGCGGCTGCTTGCAAATTAGCTTGTCTAAAAAGTTTTGTCGCTTGATATTGTGTAACCACACGATTATGGTGATCTCTTAATCATTTTTTCACTTCTGCGCTGTAGTTGGTGCTTAAAGGTCTCATGAAAGACACGTCTAAAAGCAGCAGTTCATGGGTGCAGTGTGGTGGTGTTTATAATATAATTACATTCTTTTCTCTTACATAGTCTATTAAGTCGATATTTTTGGTATGTGAAGAATGACCGTCTAACAGAAACAATACAGGCTTTTCTTTTGTTGGTTGTGCAAACTCCACGAATGATTTAAACCAATCAATAAATATTTTTGATGTAATCCAGCCATCATCACTGCAAGTGCCTCAAAACCCTGACGGAGCTTCATTCAAAAGTTCATCTTTCATCCACTTCGGAGCGTATATTAGCATAGGCGGGACATAGGTGCCAACGGCGTTGAAACAAATTTCAGCAGTGACCAACTGGCCTCTCTCTGCTGATGAGAGGCAGCCGACTTGCTTCTGGCCCTTCATTGACAATTATATCTTAGATATTGTCGATTGCCACTCTGTTAAAACCCATCGCTCTTGCGTCTGACGTTGGTTTTGGGCGTATATATGCTAGATCAGGGTGTCGTTTTAAGAATCCGTCGTGCCAGTCTTCTCCTGCCATACCGGTTTCTGTATTAAATGGGTTTTCTATGTGATTCGGTTGAGCCAACTAATGAGCCATAATACGAAGCTCCTTTCCCGTTAAACCAAAAAGCCGTGCTTCCATAGATTTCACATACTCCGCCAGCTCATTTTCTGGCTCTCGTGTGAAAACCAAATAACTGCACGGTTCAGTTTTGGCACAGCGCCAATTTTTTACACTACAATACAATTTTGTACAATAATTATCCTAAACATTGCGCCAATGGAGGACTTGTCCTCCTCTACAATTAAACAAAGTATTTGCAATGGTGTACAATAGGTGAAATGTGTTAAAAAAATATAAGTACAGAGAAAAAATTAAAAGCCGCCGACCTTGCTAGACAAAATGAAGGTATGCTTAAACTCATGAAATAAAAAAAATATAAGGTATCTTTGGTGTGAACTTAAAATCACTGTTATTTTATCGATCCACCTTCAGCAGCACCTCCATTTTTTAAAATGAATTTTACAAGTCCATTTTCACCTTGAATTTTAATTTGAAGTTAAAAATTGAAATTTTATGTCTTTTTCACTTGGAATTGTAACAAGTTTTATAAGAGCATTTACTACTATTCTCATATCTTCTTCGTTCCATTCGCCACGATCTGTTTTTCTTTTATAGTTGCGGATCATTAATTAAAAGTAAATAAATATTTTTGATCAAGGTTTAAGTAGAATACACAACAAAACATGTTATCAGTACATACATTATGTTATTTTAATCACAAAGACGGGGCAAAACGTGATAGTTATTATTTATATTATAATTATTATAGTTATATTAGATTATGCCCCGATCCACACAAAAAAGATGAAGCAACTCTAACCTCAAACGCTACCGGCGTAAAAATTTGGCTTGAATTTAATGTTTTGGACTACTATAATAAGATTAGGATTGAAGCAATACATTAACTCATGTCTGCACGTCAGTTTTTGAATCAAATATATGTGATATTATATTTGATATAAAATCACTTTTTTTTTCTCGACAACACAAAAAAGCGTTCTAACCTGTCCGCCTGTCCTGTCAAAGTGATTTGGACGCAGTGCCGGTGATTGAAGTTCGTGCAAATGGCGCCACCACCGCCCCGCTCACCCTTAGAGCCAGTCCACACGGCGCGTTTCGTCTCCGTTGCGTCGACGCAGCGCTGCCGTTGCGTCGTTTTACATACTAATAATCATAGTATACACACGGTGCGCTGCGTCGTCGCAACGCACACATGACGGACAGCAGCCCCCGAGACGAAGCGAGAGGGGGTGTACTCGTCCGACGTCGGAGCGGCAGCGCTCAGTTGCTTGTGCGTTGACAGAGAGGATACACGGAAGCTCATTTCGTTTTACGTTTACGTTTTGTATTTAGTTTTATTTACAGGGTAAAATGAATACCATTGAAGAACTTGACATAGATTACTTGATTACATTGA
>NJDC01058217.1:60004-86834 GCA_002245475.1 Calephelis virginiensis | reverse complement strand
TATTCTCGATGGGGTTAAAATCGGTATAATATGGTGGTAATCGTAAAACTGATCGTCCATGCTTTTGTAAAATTTTGTCTATAGTAAATACAGCCCAACTTTTTTTACGAGTCAATATAATTTTGCATAACTCAGGCTTTGTTAATCTAGGGTCACAAGGAATGAGGCGGCTGCCGCTGCTAGGGACGCAGCGACAGCTGGGGCTACAACATCGACAGCTCCATCGCCAGTGACGTCTGGAGAGATTGTGGAGGAGATAAAACGCTCCCTCACGGTCTCTCTAGGCGAAATGATGAGCGCCCGCCTCTAGGAGTGGAGGCCAAGAGGGTAGTGGCTACTGAGACCGTTGCTGCTCCGTCAAAAGTGGGTCCGGCATCGACAGAGGCACGTGCGCCTACTAAGCGGCAAAAGGCTAAAGCCAAAAAATCCACGCAGCCGGTTGCCTTGGAGACATACGTGCCGACTCCACCAGTTCCAGCACCGATAGCCAGAGTTGCGCCGAAGGAGATTCCGCCCGCCGCTACCATGGACGAAGCCTGGACAATGGTAGTCAAAATGGGGAACAACAAGGGAAAGGGGCACAACACACCTCGTACCCAGGTCTCAACCAGGCCCACCCTTAAGGCCTCAGCGAAGACTGTGCTTCCGGTGTGCAAGCACAGGTCACAAAAAGGCTGCTTGCGTGAAGGCTGAACCACATGGCGCGATATGCGGAAATGAGGGAAAGCCTTCTGCACACGTTATGGGGGGAAGAAAGTGTGTCCCCCCAAAAGTAAAGGGTAGGGCCACTATTTGTCCAGCCATGCCGTCGATCCGCAGCCCACTATTGGGCCTATTGCTCCACCCATCGTCGCGGCTGTGCCCGCTTTATCCGAAGAGCTGGTTGAGGTTGCGATGTCCGAATGATGGACAGGGTCGAACATCGCAACATTCTGCAGACTTATATTAATCACTGCACCAGGGCTCAAGATCTGTTCATGCAGGCCCTAGTGCAGTGGAAGATAGATCTGGCGGTGGCCGCTCAGCCGTACTGCGTCCCTCCCCGTTCCAACTGGTTGGGAGACGCGGACGGCTCTGTAGCCATAATTGGTGGGACGGGCGTTGGCTCACCTGCTCTCTCGGCGATGGAGAGGGGGTCGGGCTACGTGGGGCCACCACGTTGGACCCAGTTGTGTACACGGTAATCGGTGTGTACTTCTCCCCAAACAGGCCCGTTGTGGAGCTCGAGGCCTTCTTGGGCCTCCTATCCACGGCAGTGCTGCGACAGGCGCCGCGTCAGATCCTCCTCATGGGGGACCTGAACGCCAAGGCCCGGGACTGGGGCAACCTCTCCACTGACACCCGTGGAGAGGTGATGAGGGAGTGGGCCATGACCGTTGGGCTGACGCTTCTAAACACGGGCTCAGCCCATACGTGTAGTAGACTAGAGTGTAGTAGACTAGCATTAAAAAAAATTGCTTTGTAGGGACCGGGTGAGGCGGACGGTCCAGTAACTCTCAGTCTGTATGTACGGCTATCATTTCCTTGCAAATACCTGCATAAACTGCTAATATCAGATCCGCTGTAGCCGTCCAGCTTCGCCGCCAGATCCTTCAAGTCCACGTCTTCGGACAACACCACCTCGCGGAGGCAAAGCTTTAAAAGTTTCGCTCTTATATTTTCTGAAATTAAGACATTTTTATAAATTATTACATCCATACATATCTTCAAGCCAATTCCTTTACGGAATAGGCAGAGATTATCAAGTTCTAAATGTCACGATTCTTTGTAGACCTACCTGGCTTCGTCCACATTCATCACCCTTTTCATACAAACACGCCGGTTTCGAAGACACTTGACACCAACCTCGAAAAATACCCGATCGATTTGATCGTGGAATGTCAACCTAGGTGGAGGAACATGGATGGAGGTACCCGGGGAGGGTACCTCCATCCATCTACATTCGCATTGTATATACCTATGTTGTTTCAATCTTTGATCTGTCATTCTTTAATTAAAAATTAAAATGTAAAACGTATAGCCTGAAAGCTTTAATTAAAAATTAAAATGTAAAACGTATAGCCTGAAAGCCATTTATGACCAGGCCTTCGTCGACTGACAGGGTTGCAATTGTAGTAACTGACTATCAGGAAATGACTTACGTCGTTTCTAAAATTGTTTCTAAGAAAACTTGAAAAAACAAATTTCGATTTTAACAAATTCGATATATACACGTGTGTCCTAGCTAATTTGTTACTCATAAAGAATAGACCATCTGCCATCTTGCAAGGCAGTTCGTAAGAGACAAGTAAAAGTGAAATGGTCCATTACTAACAAGATTACTGGTGATCGAGTGCCGAGCAACATAGAAATAGGAATGTATAAAGAAGTGCAACGATGTTCTATTGCAAATTTAATTGTATAAATACTGTTGGAATTAGTATATGACTTATCTCTTTCTCGTTGTTTTTTAACAAATTTTAATAAATATTATATATGCCGAAAAAGATAACGACATTTTTGTCTATGCACATTTTGGCATCGATTTAAAGTGACGTCATGACAGTCTTCATCCTTGCCAAGAAAGTCATACTTTTTGTTCAATTTGATAGGGATGTACTATTACAATTGTCGATATTTTATTTTACGTTCCCAGAAAATAATATTTAGCCTACATATGAATGGATACCATTGGCATTGAAAACATCAATCACAGTCTATCGTAACAAGAATTATTTCAAGTGCTTACGGTAAAGTAAGGAAAGTGGTTTGAATGTAATCTGATCACATTTTTTGCAATGTTAATGAATCTTGTAATAAATATAAAGAGTTACTTGTTTTAAATTTCAACATATTTGCACTATGTAAAAAAATGTGTTGGTTAAAAATAAGTAAATATTGTTTTTTTCGTTCCACTAAATTTCCCTATTTTAAGGCAGTTGATTAGCACTAATTAAGTAAGTTGATTTTTATCTATTTACCTATCCTTAACTATCGATAATCACTAATAGATCATGTACCGATATCGATACTCTACTTTTTGTGTCAGCCTTAGTAATTTCAGAATGGTAGCCATATTTCGAAGCAAACTTAGGGTCAACTGCCGAGCAACAACTTGTCCCCTTGCCACCATAATGACTGTGTCATGATCCGGTGCGGACTAAAAAACATCAATGTAGTCTATAGGCCACAGTTATCTCTTACGATCAGGGAAGCAGCGTGCTTGTTCGCTACCTATCAAACAGTAATATGTTACTTTCCCAATTCGAAATCGCTGGTCGTTCTTTATTAAATCGACCGATCGTCCTGATCCATGTAGTGTTGGACTCGTACGAAGAGAATGTTTCAGATTCCATTAAATAACGAAGGTCTAGCCATCACCAGCTCTTGCTCTAATACGTATTCATTTCCAAAATTTTTATTCGATTCTATTTCAAGTCACGTAGTTAGTCACGGTGTGAATGATAAACAGAATATACTGATAATCGTATCTTACAATATACTTGGCAGTTTACAATAACTGATACAGTATGTCTACATACATAGGTACATATACACAAAATATAAACACAAAAAACCTACCTAATAAAAAAGAAATAAAGAGCTAGGTAACATATATACCATCAGGTAATCCGACGTATATTCTCTTCTCAAACCGTCGCCTGAACGCCTCATCGATGTCCCAGGGATGATTTGTCGCTGCCAACACCATAATCACTTTGTCTCGGTTGCTGAAATAGAATCCTTTAGTTTGAAACTTTATTGAAAGAAGGTTTATCTTACTATTTGAAAGACTTTGCCTTAACCAAAAAAAATAAGACTCGCTGAACTTCTGGTTCAATTCCAATTTATAACTATTCCAGACAGTGTTTACTTAAACAGACGTCTACTTTTTTTGGTAAGGTAATTACATTTTTGATAAAATTACATTGTTACGATTTTTTTTTTAAAATGATTAGTAGACAGACAGATCTTGAACCCGTTACCTTAGTCTGGATAACGATCTGTCAGTCGAGCTACTAGGAAATGAATTTATATATTTATTTTTTAATTTAATATTTTCGATTTTTTATATGTATAAGTGCCGTAAATAATTTCATAAATTATTGCTATATCAGCATGTTTTCTACTAGATGGCAGAAGTATAGTGCAGCAGCTTAACCGAGCAGTAGGGTATCCCATAGACTTGCTTATTTGGCCTTAGTTGTAATAACGACGTATAAAGCACCAATGATATCTATGGCTTTCATAAGAGTCTTATATCACCAGAAGAACCGTCTGCTTGTTCGCTACCGTACCTATAACATTAAACTCACAAAGCAGCAGCTAGTCCGTCCATCTGTATCAGCAGCTCCGCCTTAAATCGACGAGAGGCCTCGTGCTCAGAGTCAGCGCCACGCATTGCGCACAACGAGTCCACTTCGTCGAGAAATATCGTACTGGGGGCGTAAAACGCGGCCTGCAAATAGCATTATTTATCGTCATTTTTAATCCTAACGTAAAACGAGGGGTGTTATAATAAGTTTGACTTGTGTGTGTGTGTGTGTGTGTGTGTATGTGCGTGTGTGTGTGTGTGTGTGTGTTTGCGTGTGTGTGTGTGCGTGTGTGTGTGCGTGTGTGTCTGTGGCATCGTAGTTCTTCAGCGAATGGGCGCATTAAGATGCGATTTTTTTTGTTTGAAAGCCAACGCGATCGAGATGACTACATTACACATAAGTTTTGTCATGGGTTATTGATTGTTTTCAGCCATCTACAACTAAATCGGCCATAGTCCTCGAACGCCGGTTTCTAAACTTTATATGGTCTACTCGTTGCATGGTGACTGCGAGTTTTGTTTTGTTTTTGTTGATAAAAATAAATTTGAAGGCAAATAATAAGTGAGACAAATGTGTTTTAGTGTAGCAAAGTCATAATAGACATCTTTCAAACAATAATTTAACGCTACCGATGTCCGGCAATACATTCATTTATTGTTAAATAAGTTCACATTATGTAACGGAACACTAATTTTGTTATTTTAGAACAATTAAAATGTATTAAGTGGAACAGTGCAAGTGTATGCATATATATTATTTCATAATGATTTACGAAAAATGTGGGTTACATATTATCTCGAATTAGCAATTTTCCCGAAGCTTTTTTCGCTCAATCTGAGAGAAAATACCAGGTACTGAATCGATTTTAATTAACATAAATCAGTAATATAACTAATACAAAATATTGTTTTAAAGACAGACATGTGTATTATAGTTCACGTGAAAATGAGAAATTTCGAGTTATGTCAATCAAATGAGAATACATTATGTGGAAAAAAACTCTTAAATAAAAATCTCTGGGTGAACACATATTAGTTCAAACCCAAAGTAAACAAATTATCTATATGCTTATGTTAGTCAAAAATATGAATATAATAAAACCAAATAATCAAACAAAAACGCATTAGCCGAAATAAATTTAGCGGCCATAAATGCCACCACACATTTTTGTTTAGCATACAAATGACTGCCCCTGTCGGTAATCGAATTCGAGCGTCGTAAATTTTGGGTAGCACGTAACGTGTATACTAACGTATATCCAAATTAAAAACCTAACAGACATACCATATCAAAAAGCAGTCTGACAAGTTTTTCCGAATCCCCACGGTATTTGGAAGTAAGTGTTGCAGAGGATACGTTGAAGAAGGTGGTCCTGCACTCGGTCGCCACGGCTCTGGCCAGCAGCGTCTTGCCTGTGCCTGGCGGACCAGTCAGCAGCACGCCCTTCCAAGGCCGTCGGATACCCTTGACAAAGTTACAGCATAATTATATTCGTGTATTGTATGGTCATTTTAGGAAATATACGAATAATAGTTATTTTACACTGACGGCTACAAACGTTATGGTATGGTAAGTATCTACAGTCTAAGTGTATGTTGTACAATTTCAGATAAATGAGGTTGCACAAAAAAAGGTAGGATAGATAATGGTCCCATTATCTACGAATTACCATGTAAATGACCTAAAAAAACATCAAGACTCCCAAAAACAGGCCCAGTTATCGCACCTTACCTATCGCAGTTATTTTTCAGATATGTGCATGATAAATATTACAAAATCGTGGAGACATTGAAGACATTCCACAATGAAATAAAACTAACTTTCTAAACCAGATTATTTTATGTACTTCTTACTTGTTTAAAAGATACTAGCAGCCCAACTCGGCTTCGTAAAGGAAGACATGTTTCTAAATTTTCCTTGTAGGTTGAGTTTGTTTTTTTTAATATCTTTTAAATGTATTGTTCGAATTGAATCATTCAAAAATCAATATAAAGGTATTAAAATAGTTTTGAATATTAAATGTGTTTTTTTAATATGAAGGTAAATTTAACATTCGCCGAATATAGTTTAATTTCTATCAACTTTTAAAATGTAAAAATGTATTATCTTAAAACATATAGTTCGAAATTATGGTCTCACAAATTTTTTGGAGATACGATACGTTTTTTCTTCTATCTTTTATGGTTTTTGCAGTGCATGCGATGAAAGACATTTTTTAGTTAACTTTCTCATAGTACAGGATCCCTATCTTTTTTCTACTAAAAAATTAAGCCTATGTTACTCAGTAACAAATCAGGATCTATTGGTATAATTTTTTTTGAAACGGTTCTGTTGTCTTTGAGCTTATCGTTACAAACCTCCAAAAATTACCTATTTATTGTGATAGTGTAAATGTAGATGTACGCGTTTAAAGATGGATCCAGATATCTTCTTATTTCATTTGCAGTTTTATTTATATTTCCATTTGTTCGTACCATAGCAGAAGTAGAAAAAACTCGCGAGTGGCAATAAAGATTAATTCACAATTACCTTCTTTTGACCTATTTACTTGCAATTACAGGTGTTTAGAAATAATATGTGCTACGAGCTTTTGTAGTGAGCAAGAGCCGTAATCTCTCACGCGAATCGTTACTTTTAACTAGGGTAAGGCTATAAGTTTGGTAACTTTTGGTGATACAAATTTCTATTTTACAGTCCACTTATATTTTTATAGAAATAGCCAAAAAATATTGTTTTCAAAACTCATGATGATGACGACCAATCAACCTAACTGATAGTTTGCAGGTATCACCGACCCATACAAAAAAGAATAAGTCAATAAAATTATTATAAACCACGCTTTTTATATTTTGCACGCCTTATTTTCGTTGACAACTAATACTCCCTATTTGGATAAAGTCAAAAGCAACAGCTGGTATTGCATAAACTATTAACTTTATAATATATCAAAACGATGCCTTTAGTCTGCTACTTTCATTCAAATTTATAAGTGGAATAGCTCCAAAGAATTTAATTAGACCGTAACGCGTCACATCTGATGACCACGGGATATTTTCATACACAAACAAACCACTTCTATGGACTCCATTATACAGTATCGATGGACTCTGTTGTAACCATATAAATATACTCGTTTATACATTACACAAACGTAACAATATATACGAGTGTCGATTCAGACATCGTTTCTGTAAATAATATTTATCTAGTTTGGCAATTTTTAAATTTAGAACTTTCACATGGTCATTGTATACATGAGCGAAGATATGTACATATTTCAATCTCGCACTATCAACATATCCAAATTAAAGTAATTACACATTTCCGTATGGTTATTTCCCCCTGTTGGCCAGGTTCTCCTGTGTCAAATAGACCTTCCTGCTAAGCAGATTGTAAGAGGTGAGAAAAATTAAATAGGTCATTAGCAGCAAGACCACTAATGATAAAAACCGTTATGCATTTTGTCTGAGAAGGGATCAGCCGCCTTACCTGTACCTGCTGTCAAAATGACAGTTTCATATCTCTGTCCGGATGGTAAAGAATAAAATGTTTTCGTAACATCTCATTAACACACATAATCCGCAAAAAAATAATTTCATTTTCAAAAAAAAAAGAAACCGGTAAAATTGCACAACTGAAGTAACACCCCGGCTACAGGATAATGACGCACCTACAACATCTATGGTGTCTGTAGGCTGTCGCAGAACATTTTGAACCACCGTCGATAAAAAAAATTATCCGCTTGATCTATTGGCGTTCTATACAGATATTGGTTACAAAAGCTGCGAAAATAAATTTGGTCTTATTAGTTTTCAGCAATCTTCTTCTGTGCTGTTCTAAAGAGATTACTTACAACATACCTTTACAACAACTTGCAAGTTTCTTATGGAAAAAACTACATACGGCTGCATATTTCCAAGTAATATGATCTTTGAACCTTCGAGAAAGTACCTATTATACTTATGGCTCAAACGCCATAATGTTACTTCTGGTGCTACGAATGTCCGTGATGGTGACCGTTTGCCTCGTCTTCAACAACATTATAATAAAAACTTACCTTAAAGTAATCAGGCATAACCAACGGCAGAACCATAGCTTCTTGTAACACAGACTTGGCATCGTCTAAGCCAATCACATCTTTCCAACGAACATCCGGGTTCTTTTGCAGAATATCCCTCTCCAAAGTTTCCACCAAATGTATCTCGTAGCCTGTTGTATCAAAAATCTTCTCGTCCCTCTCTAATATAGCAATATCTCCCTCTGCAGGTACATCAGTTTTGCGCAATGGTTTCATTGCTATCAAATGGCGTCTTCTAGGTATCCTTTCCACCGATCTTGTCTTCCTGCCGCTGCCTATAGAAGACGTTGAAGATGTTTTACGTGTGGGTATGGAGGGTAATATTGGTTGGAGTTCTGGGTCGCGTTTCCGTAACGTTCCTACCCACTTCTCTGTTGTTGGGTTTGTCTGTTTGTGGTCTTGTGGCTGCTCTTGGAAAGTGTTTACTGGGATAGGTCGAACCACTGTTAAAAGATTAAAAGCAATTTTTTAAGCAAAAAAAACCTTAGTTCCCTATTTTTCAGGTCGTACCAATAAAAAAGTACAAGTTACCTATAGATACCAAAGGTAAATATAGTATATTGTCAACCTGAGGCTAGAATATTAAGAATAATACATAAATTAGTTTCTCGGCTACTCTACCCTCCGTACTAGAAGATGATCACTGAGGTTAGTGCGGCAGTAATAAGTAAGGTGGTGTTGCCAAACCGTATGAACTGAACATATATGGAAACATGCATATCTTCATCTCTCTAAGATCATGTGACGTAGGCAAAGACGATCGAGTCTTCATAAGGTCCTTCCAAAATAGGTGTATAAATTTTTAGACAATGTTTAATACGTCTAATAAAAATACTAAAAAACGCGACTCGAATTACCTGAATTTCAATATTGTATATGAACCATAAGTTTCCTCGTTTAAATTGATTCACGAAGAAGATCCATTTAACTCAGTGAAATCAGTAATTAATTGAGCAGCTGTAAGTATAGGTGGTCATTTGCAGAACGAATGCCTTTTTTTTTAAAAAATACGAGTTTATTCGATATAGAGCGAATAAAAAAAGAAAACATACCGAAATAGCGAATACCGAAAGTCGCTTGACTCACGATTTTTTTATGTAGATTTATTCTCTTACATGTTCCTACTGTAAGTACACATACACGAAACATTTTGACCGCCTCGTTGGTCGAGTGGCTAGCGTACTCGCCTAACTACATCGACTTACCGCGAGGCTCGGGTTCGATTCCCGACGGGGGCAGGCATTTGTGTGATGAAGTAGTAGTTTTATTGTAAGCAAATTGCTTGTTAACTCATTATTAATAATATTGGTCTAGTTAAATTAACGAATCGCTCATTGTAGCTGCATTATTATTGTGAATGTTGTATATACCTTTAAAGGCAAATAATTTTGAACAAAACTGATATGTGGTGTAATTAACAATGTCTAGTGATAAGCCAGTGGTGTATCTGTTTAAATAAATAAATAAATAAATAAATAAATAAATAAATAAATAAAATAACAAAATGAACATTTAGATGTCTGTATTTCCGGGTCTGGGTGTTTATTAAATTTGTTCTGGTATCTATTTAAGTATTTCTATGTATTAGTATCGTTGGTTAACACCCATAACACAAGCATATAATTTGCTTACTTTGGGGTTAGATTCAATTAGTGTAAGTTGTAAAAAAAAAAATAAAAAAAAAAATATCTTACACTAAGTGAAAATTTACACTTCTCTTCTTCTTACACTTAACTTTGTATGGACCTAAGGTATAATCCTTATTTTTTTTTTGATAAACCACGGAAAAAAAACAATATGTAATGTATCTAAGAACCATCTCGATCACGTCATCTTTCAAACATAAACATCCACATCGAAGTCGGTCAATCTGCTCAAAAGTTATGATACAGAGCACACACATAAACAGTGAAAGAGAGAGATACGTCAAACTTATCACATCCCTCGTTTTCCATCGCTACTTAAAAACAAAGGTTTCAAAAAAAAGAATAATATTACCTTGTGTAGGCAGATGTCTGGTACCATTTCCAGTGTGAGTATTAGGATTCTTAGCCTTTTCTCTCTTGTTGTCGCTTCTGTCAGTACTGTTTAGACCGTCCCTGGGTTCGCTTTGATTGTCTTTCTTGTCGCCATCTCTCCTTGCAGACATTCTCGCAAACCCAAAGGGCTGCAAGCTCTCAGACATCATCCGATCCATCATTCTAGCCATGTGGTGAAAGCTAGAACTGGGACTGTAACATACGTAAAAACATAAAATCATATTTCATCAGTGGACGAATAAAATTCCTATTTATGGGAATTCACTCTACGAAACCAAAAGCTTTCATATAATGATGATTGTCTGGAATTAAAGGGATAATATTCTAAGACTTAACAAAGAAATAAACAAATATACATACTAAGAAGTAGGTATAAATATTAATATATTCTCTCTATTAGAAACTTTGTTATAACTATAAATTAGTTGACTGTACAGCGACGCACCTATAACCACGTTTGTCACCATTAGGTGAGTTGTCCTTTCTTATTCCACAAAAACCCGCATTTCATGTACTTAAAAAAATCAGGAATTTATATGGAAAACGTAAATCCAATTATACATACCCGAAAAATGGGTCACG
Organism: Calephelis virginiensis; assembly: GCA_002245475.1. NCBI lineage: Eukaryota > Metazoa > Arthropoda > Insecta > Lepidoptera > Riodinidae > Calephelis > Calephelis virginiensis. The sequence continues at coordinate 75,840 of NJDC01058217.1, read as the reverse complement.
TTCAAAAAATTGCCTAATTCCCCCAATGTTGGGGTACAATGCTTCTCCAAAACCAAAATCCATTGTTCCCCGCAAGAGTTTGACTACTATGGATTTGTACATATGTATTTAAACGAAGGTTAAGTGTAATACGGAAACATAATTTAGTGAAAAGTGTGTCATTAGGTGTTGTTGAACCGGACTTGAAAAATGTGCTATTTGACAGTTCTGTTTTGATTCTGTTACCATGACAACGTGTCTGCGGAACCCGCCTGTGATAAAACCACAAGTTACCTACCACAGGCAAAGGGAAATATACCCTAAACTCTGGAGTTACAGCATATTTCATATTTTTGAATGATTGCATTATTACTACTGACCTTGTTTTTGATATTTGGTAAAAACTTTCATTTCTCCAAGGCCTACCCATGTTTTTAATATAAAAAGGTCGATCGCGGAGTTTCCTTTGCCGTTACAATTCAACTATTTTTTTAAAACTTTGACACGGGCGTTGCCATCGGCACTTATCCGATTCTAATGAACTTGTATGCAGTTATCGCCCAATTTCGTAAAATGGAGCTTAAATAATTCAAGGCAGACATAAGTAGTCATTATTAATGGTCAGTCATGTCAGTCTTAGGAAAAGCGGTGGAATCCTCACCCAATCTCAGCGAGAGATTTGGCGGCAATTAGAGAATATTACATACCTACAACAATTTCCTGATGAATAAATTACTTGTGCACTTTAAGTAGACAAATTAGCACGAAATGCTACCGTTAAATAATTTTGCTGGATATGTACAAAAGTTGCGTCCATCTTTTCTCTCGATCCCACCAAAACTTTTCGATTAAATACCTTGTGTGCAAAATATCCTTAATTTTCAACAATCTTAATTCTATTGTTCATTAATTCTCCACTTTTCAATATATGGCTCATAGTTCAGCTTTATGTAATTAAACAGAAAATTTACCATTGTCGACGATTTCGCCTACTTTATACCTACCATACTTATAATATTTACTTCAATTGAAGAAACCTTCACTTTTGCTTACCAATTTCGATAAATTACTAATAAGAAACCAAATGAAATACTTAAAAAACAAATGAAAATCGATTTTTGTGTACGCATAAACAAGAGATACGTACTATAGACGATGAATAGTATTTAAGAACATTGATAAATAATTATATTCTCCGATCCAAAATCACCCCATACTATTGAACTCCAAGGTAAACTTGACAGGTATCTGTGTCAAAGGTCGTCGACTAGACTCGTGGGTCGTTACACCCTGCAGACAATTGGACACATGTGATCTTGTATTAATTGACTCCGAAACAAGGATATTGGGTCACCGATTAATGTGTTATTTGATGGGTTTTGAAGAGCAAAGACCTGTTTAAATCCCTTGTCTATAATTAAAATGGTCATAATGCCAGCGACACCACAATCCAAATATCTGACATCAGGAGAAAGTTGTTAAACCAGCCAGTTCTATTTGTCAGACTAAAAGTACAGGTCAAAAAATAAGTCGGTTCATGTTTACGGCAACAAAGCAGGAACTTGACTCTGTTGGAGAGTTAAGTAGTTTGCTGCAATCTGTGATCTAGACTACAAAATTGAAAAACATGGATTAGGTTCCTAAATAACATGCCAACTTTCGTTACACCTTTCAAAGGTCCTTAGGTTTATACCTCGAAATCCTATCGAGAGAAGTTTCAGTGAATTATAATGAAACCTGTAGAAATGTGTTTCAAATACCACAAAAATATTCCTGCGATCTTCATTTTTATTATTATCATCAATAATGATAATTAGCCTTCCAATAGCTGAGTACGCAAAATTAACGAAATACATAGACTTGACCACGACGCTACCGACATATGGGATATATACTCAGCAACAGTTATCACGAAAGTCGATTCTATAAACGGTTCTATATAAACGGGCATTCTAAAATCCGGCCTCAGGTTGGCAACGCACCATTACCACCTTTGGTGTCTCTAGGCGGCGTAAATTTCTTAACATCAGGAAATCCGTCTGCTTGTTTGCCTTCCAATATCATAAAAAAAATCGTCAAAAAGAAATATTAATACTGGTTTTGAGTTATACATACTATGTATTTTCTAAAAATCCCATCAGAATTTTTTTTATGACATTGGAAGGCAAACAAGCAGACGGGTTTCCTGATGGTAAAAAATTCACGCCGCCAAGAGACACCAAAGGTGGCAATGGTGCGTTGCCAAACAGAGCCGGGATATTAGGCCGCGAGCAAAAGTTTACCGGCTACCTTACCCTCCGAACCGGAACACGTCATGACGTTATGGCGGCATGTACAGATTTAGTTTTATTACGTTTTATAAAATGTTCTATACAATAATTCTCATCCAAATCGACAAAAATACTTTGTGATTATTCAAAAATAGCATTCAAACTGATATTGCACATCACTAATACAAATCTAAAAATAAATTTAAGGACTTGTCCAGATTGAGCAAATTATTTGCCAAGGCGAAAGCCCACACACCAATTTAATTCATTGATTCAATCTTTTAACCTCCAACCACTTCTTACTTTTAACATTCAAATTGGTAATAATCACGACACATACCATTTTTACCCAACTGTGTAATGTCTAATGTGTGTCTCAATTTAATTTTTCTTCGTTTTCAAATACTAGCGATCAAAGCATGTACCTACTAGTCAAAACAACGTCTGTCGTTGTGATTTACTTCTATCATTATTCAAAATTACACGTATTCCGCTTTAGGTTACATTTACATGAATATCAACTTAAAATCCCGCGGATATTAGTATATAATGTGATCTGATAGTTATTGAACAATTATACATGAAAATATGTTTGGCACAATGCCAAGATCAGCCATTCACTGGGTTCATAAGATTGAATCCACGAACCCCCCTCTCTCACTCTCTCTCTCTCTCTCTCGCGTGACACCTGGCAGGTGGTATGAATCATACCGATACTATACTAGAGAATTCGATCCCGGGATCCCGGTCATATTTTAGTCCCGAAATTTTCGGGATTAAGTTTCATAAATGCCGGGAATTTTGGGGTTTATAGTTTTTTAAAAATGTAAATACAAATGTACCTGAAATGAGACGCCCTTACTTTCATTTGACGTTTTGTTGGCCATCTTATATACGCTGCTGATTTCATTTGTAATTGCTAACGACCGGTACCACAGTATTACATGTAAAAACCGCCTTACCTCGTGTAAGTATTGATACTTTTGTTAATTGGTGATAATCAATATTTTTTTTAATAACAATCATTAATGTGTCTGAGTGAATATAGATGACAAATAACGAACGTTGTTTTCTGTAGCTTTAAGAGGTTATGTTTATATCAAGGAATATAATTAGCACTTAAATGTGTATATACTTAAATGTTCTTTTCATTTCGGTTAAATATTAAGAAGAAAACAATGTCATTATCCAAAGAAAGTTTTTGTGTCAAACATAAAAAAGATGAAGATTTTTCGTCAGTGTGGTCTATTTAATTTAAAATATGAGTACCTATATAGGAGCCATTGATATCTTTAGCATATATCTCTTCTTTATAGTATTTCTGAACATGAGTTGTAAAAAATAAAGAAACTAGGCAATTCTTCACTAAATGTCAATCCAGTCAGTTTATCAGAATAACTATAATTTTGTTTTGTTTTCTAAAAATTTGACTTAAGATTTAAAAAAAGTTGATTTTGATATTTTTTAACAGATATAAATATTTTTGTCATATAACTAACAAATAATTATTCAAATAAGCCACCCCGAAGCATTCCTGGTGCAAAAGTACCCATGACACTAGCGGCATTATCATGTTGTATGGCCAGCGCGAGTCTTTGCACCAAAAATGAGCTGGAGCGGGTGTCATGCCCGTTATCTTGGCGTTTCTATGTACATATCAAATTTCATCAAAATTGGTAGAGCGATTTAGCTGTAGAAGCGTAACAGGCGGACAGAATTTCGTATTTGTAATATTAGTATGGATATATTTCTTAAACAATAAATCAAAATGTCGCCTGTGTGGTCTACTGGTCCAGGTGTTAGACATGACTGCATGAGGTCCCGGGTTCGATTCCCGCGTCGGGAAACAAAAAGAAAATGTTTCCAATTTTCTACGAGTTGGCAACTTACTGTGTTAAAATCTTGGATGTCTATATGCGACGTGTATTTCTTACTATCGTTTGTTTGTTTATCTCTGTTCTATAAGAAAATATGTAAAAAATGTTGAATTATTTCAAGAAGGACGAGGAACACATGTTATAGATATAGATGCATTGAAATTTTTTATCACACACGAAGCCGCAGGTAACGGGTAGTTTAGCAATTAAATTACACATTTGCAAATACATATGGAACATACAATTAGGTAGTCGAGTTAGTTTTTATCGCGAAATATTCCATTTATGGAAGTCTCGCGTGACTTTAATACCAAGAGAGCTGTTATTAAAGATTAATAATGACAATATGAAAAAGGCAAAAAACTCCGTTCTCATCCACACTTATATTTCACATTCACGACGGGGGGCGGACTTCATGTGATGAACATACAGATATCTGTATTTTTTGGGTCTAGAGTGTTATACGATTAATTTTGTTATCTGTTGTTTCTAGGTATGAGTATTGTTGACTAGCCCACATAACACAAGCATATTAGTTATTCAACAAATTAAATTAATTAAATAACTTACTTTTCAAGGTTAGGTTCAATTTGTGTAATCCAGGTCCAGGTCTATTTATTAATACTAGTGGTCGCCCATTGGTCAAAACTCGACCATAATAAATTTTAATATCTTTTTGATAAGAACGCCATCTTCATTTCTCAAGACCAACTACTTTTGTTTCCAAACTTGTTAGTGCGCCATCTGTGATCTTTTATCGTTATCATCAATATGTTTGTTTGTGTGTGTCAAATGCATGGTAGTGTGGGTAATGTTATATTTATTGCTTTATTGTACTTTATAAGCATTTTTACTGAAAAAAAATAGCATTCTGCACTTCTATTACACATAAAATATAAGTGTGCCAAATTTTATGCTCCTGCGTCCGCGCAATTTTCGTAAAAAGGATCTAAAGTTTTGATATCACGTATTAATATATTGATTAAAAATTCTAATGTCTGTCTGTGTTCCTTTTTACAGCAAACTTCTAAAGCGATTGTAATTAAATTTACTATGCCTTGAATTAATAAAACCTCCGAGTAATAAATGATTTTAAATAGGGTAAATTATAATATTTGTAACATGTAAATAGTAGAACGAATTAAATTAACACGAAGACTCAGAAATTCCGAAAGCAAATTAATTGTGAGATTGAAACAAGCAGATGAATGTTTTATGGTTCGATATATAATTCGTCTTCAGACTTATGAGGTGGCAAGAACACGTTGTCATCTAGAGGATATTCAAGTAACGCATACACCAATTGAGAGCTCAGGCATTTTAGCAGCAGGAAACAGGAGTAGGGAAATCAATAATCAATATTTGTAAAACCACTGACAAAAAATCGATGTCGCCTCTGAGTAGTGTTGCAGGTAAGCAGTAGAAAACAAGGTCCGAACCCAAGGTGCATCATACAAATACTTACCTCGGATGGTCGGGCGCTTTCATTTTGCTACATAACAACACAGTACCAAAGTCTTCAGTACCTATAATAGCGTTTCGATTTTGCCGTCTTATTTCTTATGATATAAAAGACTTACCAGCCGATATCCCATGCAGAATGGAAAACCGGATGCGCAGACATAGCTCCCAAAGGCACTCCGAATCCGATTTCTATTTTCACGTCGTCGGGTCTTCTGAACCAGGACCGCGAGTTCATCTCCGAGGGTGCTGGTCTCGTAGTATCCGACATTGTACAATATTTTTATGTCTGCGTCAACCTATAAATGTATTTCCTGATTTCTTCCCCTTTCTGTGGCACATGCAGGCTAGAGAGCAGTAGGATTTTTGGATGGTGACATACACATCAGGACTATATAAAATTTGTAGTAATTATGCGTTGCCAACCTGAGACCGAGATGTTCCAATGAATGATGAAATGATATTGAGAAAACTAAATAGATTAATTTAAACGTTATATACTTAGTTCTAAAAATTAATAATCCTATGTTTTAACATTCCATAGTCCTATTCTAGATAAAAATTATAACATATTTAGCAGTGGTGGACGGAGGAGAGTCTATGAAGAATCTTTTTTTTTTTAAATTAGTAAAAATGTCAAGTATCTTCTCGCTGATGTTTCGACATTAATCAATTTAACCCAACCTCTTTAACGGTCAGAACTAAGATCAATTAATCTATATGCCACAGAAACCGTGGAGTATTTCAAGGATTGAGCTATCAAATAGTAGGTATTTAGTGAAAGACATAAAACCCCTCCAAATTTTTGATGCACTCGAGCCGAAGACGTCCAAATAACACTTCTAAAGAAAACTTTAGCTTCATATAAATGTAAGTATAAAAGTACTGATAACTAAGTATGCATTTGCTTTGCGTGTCATCTAATACTCTTCATTTTTTCAGAGTTACTATTTTTATTTGAACAGTTAATAATACATATTTGTTTGTTTAGAAATTGTGAATATTGTAAAAATAACTTATTTGAAAATACGAATTTAATTTAAGATAATTGAAGCTGTGCCCACGTGGGAGTTACTAAATATGTATAGTAAAACAGGTGATTGTGTCTGTACTTATGTTCTGTAATCAATCAAAAAGTTCAGACGTATTTTAGAGATTACGACATTGTGTGACTCACCAAAAGCTATAATGCTTTATTATTGTAATTTGGACTTTGTCGATTGTATAAAAACTAATTTCTAGCATATTAGAACTACTTGCACAGAGATAAATCAATTTTATTCGTAGAATGTAAGACAGCAGCATATTTGCCAAAATATTACCCATATCAACACAAAAAAAGATTTTTCATTGTACTTATCTGTATTCTACCATATTATATTATATAGACATTTGAGGAATATGGCACAGATATTTTTTTTATAATATGAATTAATATTTTAATTTATTCATAGCTAAAACGGTTTTGAGATATTGATAAGTACGAGTATGTTCCTTTTCTATTTGTTTTATTTCTCTCATTCATAAAATAAATTAATGAATGTCAAATTGTTAAAACCAGTTATCATAATTTTCACAAATTTTATCTTTTTCCCTTTCGTTGCAAGTACATAAAAAATAGTTTGATTCTACATTTTTACACATTTACTAAGGTGTAATAAATATCAGCTTTTTAATACAAACATTGAAGTAAGTTATCAATATGTTCATTAAAAATTGCAAGAAAAACCGACAAGAATTTGATAATTAATTTAGAGTTAAAATCTCTAACCAATATTTTATTAGCACGATTTCGTAGAGGCTCTACGCGGGCTCTACGGCCAGGCAGCGCGCGCGACGCCGCGTTCTCGACTGCCGGCCGATGACCGCGACACGCATCGGAGTGACCTAAAAGGCCTACACGGCCCTGCAATTATTAGTATATTACTACTGCCGCCACAGCTTTAGTGCTCTTTATTATCTTGTTTATGGCAAAGAGGTGTATTGAATAGTAATTTAGAATACTAAATAATAGTCCCAGAAATTTACTGAGCTAACGTTTCTTTGTGAGAAAGAAATCGTAGAAACAAAATATAATTTTATTTTGTTTAGGTTCGCGACGCATATTTAACAGGTTTAGTATATATCTTTTTGCTCTCAGAAATTCTGTTTGCTTTATTAAAACTCCAGTTTCATTTCCATGTCGCGACTTGAACATTCTTATTTCAAAAGGTAGTCGTAGGTTTGGCTAGTCGCAGGAGCCCTGGGGGCTGATTATGTATCTCAGTTGCCAACTCCAAATGGTAAAGTGTACATCAAATACCTGTCAAATGACATGTTTTATATTTGCTATCTCTAGTGACCAACAGAAATACAGTAGAGATAGCAAACACAAATGACGTCATTTGATGTACACTTTCGCAATTTGAGTTGGCAACTGAGATACATAATCACCCCCCAGGTTATGCCTCTGCCTACCACTTAGGGGAAATGGGCATGAAGATACTTGCTTTTTTACTTAGCTAATGATTCCGAGATATGTTGGTTAAAAAAATATCAACATTCCACTTATGAATAACATTCACACCATATCGTCGATAAAGTCGTCGAGGTACATGAAAATTGAAGCATCATTAAGTATAACTCAAAAACCACTTGTGTGGTGCGCGGTGATAAAATTTATGTGGGACCATCTCAAAATCAATACCTACCTTCTCAAATCAAAAAAGAGAAAAAAGTATATTCACGCCCATATCCCCGAAGAATTAGGCAGAGGCACAACCAAGGCACCCACGACTAGACGAAGACACTAAGTCCCACAATGTGATAGGCGGCAAGCCTAACGCCAACCGGACACACATCCAATTCCGAGCAACATTTTTTTTTTATTAGAAAATTGAAAAAACCAAATTTTCTTTTTGTTGCCCGACCCGGAATTCGAACCCCGGACCTAATGCAGTCAAGTCCAACACCTGAACCGCTAGACCACAGAGGCGATAAAAACAAATCAGAACCATCAAAATCGGTTTATTACTGTCAGAGTATTCGCATGACACACAGAACATGTAGACAAATTGATAACCTCCTCCAATTTGTATAAAAAATACCCTTCTTTTTGGAGTCGGTCGGTTTAGGCACGCTAAAGATAGAACTTGGATTGTGACAAAAATGTGTTTAACAAACTTGACAGTTTGTTTAATAAAGCATCATAGCTGATCCACACATGGACACAGTTGTATATTTGCTATATTTGACCATTTATGAACGCTCGTATCACCGATTTGTCCGTACGTTGAATATTTTGGTAAACACGACAAACTCCGAATAACACAAATAGCTATGTTTGGAGCATCTTTTTTAAACAATTTCCCTACTAACAATCGTTACAAGCTTTTTGTTTTTGTTCTCGCCAGAAAACTACTCATCAAGATTTACTGTACAGAGATTGGTACGATACTTACTTATCGATAACTTGAAACATACACTCGAAAAGCATATCTTTCCTCTGCCGATCGTTTGAGAGTTGTAATAAAATAGTATAAAGTGAAAATTTAACAGTGTTTTACTTTGTCTGAAAAACTTGAAAAAATTTAGTTTGGACATTAATTTGAAATCTACCACAGACAAAAAAAATAAAAATCTTGTACAGTTATAAAAATATGTAATTTCTGTTTAAATTAAACGAAACATTTTTGACCCTTTCTAATTTATTTGGAGCATAAGTATAGGGTCCGTCACAAATAAGTATGTGTGCCTAGTGTCAATCACGAGACACGTACCTAATAAAAAACAAATTAACCCAAAAAAGCTACATTTAAAAGTTTCCAGTTAGTTAGTTACACACAACATACGAAGACAATACACAATTAACAACGTCACTGATAACTCTTTTGTATCATGCGAATCACTAGAATGACTTCCTAAAATGCTACCCTGATACTCTTTTAAATACGGCATATATTTGAGCATCATATTCAACATTGGACCTCGTTCTCTAGTTTTATTCAACTCCATTTCTTTCGATGCCGCTTCAGATATTGCTTTGTTCACGTTGCTTGTATTCTTATGATGATTTTCTTCCAAACTTCTTAAACTTCGACGCACCTTTAAAGATGAATGGTTTCATTTTAGAAACATTAATTTTTAACGCCTTCTTTGTAGAGTGTTGCTTCTACTATGTCGATATTTATGAACATATTTTTATGCATTAGTATTAAAGCCTGACACCGGTGCCATAAGCATAATATCATTTAGGTACTTAAGTACTTCGGTGCTAATATTTATAAACAGTAACAGGGCACGCCTGTTATTTGTCAAAAGATATTTATTTTATTTTATTTTATTTATAAAGTGATTAAACTTTTGTATAGTTTCAACTGCATTTCTTTCACTTTTGCTTAGTGAATGAAAATGAATCCCCATTTTATTTCGCTTATTTCTTTCTTTGCTGTGTTAGTTATTATCAGAAGGTTATTATGAAGAAAAAACAATATTCAAAATAAAATGGACCGCCGATAGTCGTGGTTAGTGTTAAATTAAACATTCCAATAATAAAACTTTTTTTAATCAATTTCAATAGATGGTAATGTAAATTGTTCTAGCGACTGGTGTGTTACACTCATAGTGGTCGTTGAAGTCAGAAGAGAAAGCGCAACTTCTTGTATTTTATATTCATATATAACTCCTAATTTCATCATTATACTTTTAACAAACATCTGCATTTTAAATTTCAGGAAGTCTCTAAACATAAACATATGTCAACCGTCATATATGAGACACAGCGGACCAATTGCAGGAGAGAAAAAAAACTTTAAGGTTATGTTTTACAAAAACCCACAAACTACGTAAATAATAAATAGACATATTTATTATCATATGTCCATTCTTATATAGTCATTGGAATCTAACATTTTTTATAACATTTTAATTTTAACAATACACTATTTACCGATATTTTTTATTTTATACTTTAATTTTAATTTCGATATTATTACTCGCTTATTTTCATATTATAATTATTACCGGATATTTTGTATGTCTTTATTTATTACGTTGCGTTCCCGGTTTTTAAGGAAAAATCATAACCTGCATGCTTTGTTTATATTATTGTCATACATTAGGATGCTGTTGAGATAGGATTTGTTTATGTATTTGGTATGTGTTTGATGTTAGGTGTTTTTAAAGTTTCTAAGAGACAGAACTCACGGAACGCTTTTTACCCGCGCCCGCAGCGTTCGCGGTTTTGCGATCCTATCTCAAAACTCACGAGACGGGTAATTTTTGCGGTGCCGCAGCCGCCGCGGTTGAAATTATCGCCCGCAAAACTTAGCGGTTGACTATCACGCGGCCGGCGGTTGCGGTTAAATAATCAGTACAAATAGTACAAAATGGTCGCCCCCCAAGCGACCGCAGGGCGCGCGGTCGCAAACCGCCGAGGATGTGGGAGATCGCCGCCCGCACGATTCTACGGGCAGACAACCCCTGCCGCGGGAAATGCGTACAACCGCAGGCGCTGCGGGTGAAAATCGCGTCGTGAAATGTCATCTTACTTTTTGCATATAAATCTACATTCTACAGAACTTGCGGGCCCACAACCGCTGCGGGCGCGGGTATTAACCACGTCGGGAGTTCTTAGACTAACAGTGTTTTAATTACTGTATGTGCTTGTCAAAAAATGTTATAATGTATTTTAACTATTGAGGTATTTCAAGTGTAACGAATGTTGTACCTACGAATTAGATTGAATTGAATAAATGCAGACAAAACTAAACAAAACGCCAATAAACCAAACAGTGACCTGCCAATGAAGGTCAGATGGATGTCGTGGAACAATATATTTGTGCCAATCAACTTATAGTTTAGGTTTTTGAAAATTGTGCCAAATGAAGCAAGTGTTTAAAATCGGTCTCTATTTCCACAATGGCATGTTAGGTTGAGCCGAAATTAACATAAGATGGTTGACGATGATGGAGTCCCCACAAAACTTAAAATATGGCGAAGAGATGATTCATACATAGTATATTCATTACACAACTAAAACAAATTACGAAACAACATACGGGTGACCTTTGCAGTAGGTTTACACTTTGGTAAGTGGCCCTGTCCCCGCATAAACTAAGTTACGGTATGTCGCTTATCTCCCGAACATGTTATAAAAACACAAATTGAGTGTTTTCTCTATGCATATAAGACATTACAAAAAAGTGCTCCGAATTATTGTCTACTATGACGAGTGAAAATCATAAACAATTTTCTTAAATTGTTTTCAGTTTCTCTGCCAGTCTGTTATTTTCAGCATCGCGAACAAGTAAGGGATGCTAATTTTAAATCTTAACATAAGTTTGGGATTCATCGTAACTGAAATTCATCGTATTCTGTATATATAGACAAATGGTAAAACATTTCTAAGGAAACGGGATGGCGCTAAGTTTATTAAAGTATTAAATGAAAGTGATTTAACAGCGATTACTACTACAATATGACTGTTTCGATTGTGTTCTTACTTCTTTGTAAAATGTTTAGGTCATTACCTGTATACTACTACTACTTGTCAGTGCTGTGATTTGATACTGTTGCTAATGAGGAGATTTTTTTCAATAACTAAGTTTTCTAAACGTGCTAATTTACAAATCTAAAATGCTAATCTTACTCACACAAATACTCATACACTTTACATACTCACTCACTTCTCTCAGACACTCACTCATACTTTTCATACACAAGAAATTGTGTATTAAATGTACACTCACACAATTGACGCTTACTTTTACGTACGATATCATACGCTCACACAGGTTATATTTATATAATCCTCTTGATAAATTAAATAATCTAATTATTTCCCTAAATAAGAAAAAATATTATTTAAAGCCACTGTTTTTTTCAAAAAAATTACAGTGTCTGACATATACTAAATATAAATACTGAAATTGAATACCTTTTAGTAACCAACACATCTGTTTGTCTTCCTGAAAAAGTTGCCCGCCAATTTAACATCAGCGATGACAACACACTAAAATATTTGATATTTTCCATCGTCGGCGCTTAGTAAAACTTCCAAATATTCATATTTTTAAATAAAGAAACACTTGTACTGTTTTACTTATCACTTATAATTTATTACTTTGTAATTAGTAGCCTACCGGTTTCGCTTATACAGCATCATCAGGGCTAAAACTTAAACTACTACTACTTTAAGTTTTACTACTACTACTAGTTTAAGTTTTAGCCCTGATGATGCTGTATAAGCGAAACCGGTAGGCTACTAATTACAAAGTAATAAATTATAAGTGATAAGTAAAACAGTACAAGTGTTTCTTTCTTTAAAAATATGAACACACTAAAAATCTTGGAGTTTAATATTCGTAGTATCAAGCGTAATTTTGATGGTCTTATAGCGTTGTTACACAGGATAAATGTTACTATTGATATTATAATTTTAACGGAGTGTTGGCTGAAGGTCTGCCCAATAATCCCCACTTTGCATGATTACGATTACTACACCTTTGATTTTACATTACAGAACGATGGAGTAGTCATATATATCCGTAAAGAGTTGACATATAATGTGAGCACCCCTGAATTTCAGGAGGCGTTTTGCCTGCTCCTACATACTAAACAATTATCCATTATTGCCTTATATCGCTCTCCTTCGTACAAGTCCACTGATAATTTTTGAACAGTCTAAACAACATTATAAATCAGCAGAGCAGTAAGCGATCTCTGATAATTGTCGGTGATATAAATGTAAATATTGCCGCTAGGTGTGACTCTTCAGATAGTGATACCTATCTTAATCTCTTGGCTTCTCATGGTCTTATTCCCGCATATAACACTCCTACTCGTGAAGATAGCTGTTTGGACCATTTCATATACAGGTCAATGTCCTCTCCAGCCTCTGTTGTAATCGACACCCATATTACGGATCATGCACCTGTACTATTGTATTTAAGCAATCTTAAATCTAAGCGCAAGGATCTTTCGAGTTTTAAAATGAAACTCGATATCCAAGCTGTTGTATCGGAATTGGAGAAAACAAACTGAGGTAACGAGTTGCACGTGTGCTGATCAGGCTGCTAGTAACCTTATTCACATTTTATCTTCTGTTGTTAACAAATTTAGTAAAAAGGTTAAAATTCCTAGCAGACAGAGAATAATTAAGCCGTGGGTAAGTCCTGGCTTTTTCGTTATATAAAACACAGAGATAAATTATATCAGAAGTACATTAAAAACAAAGAAAACGGAGTGGACAAAAAGACTGAAAACTGAACATGTGCGTAATCAACTTTTAATAGCTAAAAACAATCCCAAGGAGACGAGGAAAGTTATTAAACATATTACAGATCAAAACTCAAAAAATTCTAAATCAAATAAATTACTTACTGTAAATAAGGATCAGAAGGCAGCCATTGCCCAGGTAAATAAATTTTTCGCTAGCGTTGGCTTCAAAATTTAATACAAGAAATCATAATAATCTTAATTTATCTATTTATTCATCTAATTCCCCAAAATTACCAACAGCTTTGTCTACGTCATCTACCTCCCCAAACTGTCAATTTCAATCAATGGCCCTATTTGATATTGACCAAACTGAAATTGAAAATGTTATTAGCACCCTGAAAAGTGACCGTGCTGTTGGCTGGGATGGGGTACCAACATCTGTTGTGAAGGCATCCAAGCACGTTATCATCCCCATTTTAATTAAACTGTTCAATCTATGTATTTCTACTGGTGTGTTTCCTGCTGTTTTTAAAAAAGCCCTCGTTCATTCGATTTATAAAAGTGGGAATGAAGACAGTGTCAATAGTTATAGGCCTATTTCAGTTCTCAGCGTTTTGTCAAAAGTTTTCGAAAAAGTGCTTAATAAAAGACTAGTTAACTTTCTTAACAAATACAACATTTTAACAGAAAATCAATATGGTTTTAGGAAACAAAAATCTTCGGAAGATGCCGTAATGAGTTTGACCTCAGATGTAATAAATCACTTATATGAGGGACGGAAGGCTATGGGAATCTTTCTCGATCTTTCCAACGCCTTTGACACTGTCTCCATTCCTATCCTACTAAAGAAGCTTGAAAGTGTCGGAATACGCGGTTTATCTCTCAAAATACTTGAAAGCTATCTCTCGCAGCGCAGACAAGCTGTTCTGATCGGAGACCTTATGAGTGATGAAGAATATATTGACTATGGAGTTCCTCAGGGTAGTGTGCTTGGCTCTACACTTTTTCTTGTCTATATAAATGAATTATGTAATCTTTCCTTAAGTAATTGTAAATTTTACACTTATGCTGATGATACTGCAATGCTTATTTTAGGTAAAAATTGGAATGAAGTTCGCATGTGTGCAGACGTGGCAATAAAGTCTGTAACTCACTGGCTATGTAAAAACTTATTAACCTTAAATATATCAAAAAGTAAATACCTTACTTTTTCCCTTACTAAGAGGGTTTTGCCACCAGATTTATTAATTGTCCGTGCCCATTCCTGTAGCTCACCGTATACGCACTGTGACTGCCCAGAACTTGAGCGTACTTCAACTGTTAGGTATCTTAGTGTTTGGCTAGATACTTCATTGTCTTGGAAAGAACATATAACATCCCTGACCCCCAAAATACGGAAATTAATTTATGTATTTAAAAGACTGCGCTGCGTCGCTGACATCACCTTATTAAAGATTGTCTATTTTTCTCTAGTACAGTCGGTTATTTCATACTGTATTCCAGTTTGGGGTGCCGCTGCACAAACTCATATGGCTAGGGTTGAGGTTGTTCAAAGAGCCGTTTTAAAGGTGATGACATTTAAGCCCTTTCGGTTCCCCACAGATAGACTTTACTCTCTCTGTAATGTTCTTTCTGTAAGAAGACTATTTGTACTGCAAACAATACTCCGGAAACATTCAGAACTAGTTTTTGATCCAGAGGTGTATAACAAGCTTAAAGCAGATATTGCATGTGCAACTATGAGTAGGAAAACGGCAGCTGCAAGCCGTCACTATCAGAATCTTAGCACAAAGCTCTACAACCTAGCAAAAAAAAAATTGGAAATTTATCACCTCCCAATAAAACTATGTAAGCGTAAATTGTTTGACTGGCTAGTACTGCTATCATATGCACAGTCGGAACATTTAATGAAATACGTGAGGTAGCCTGTGCCATCGTCAAAATCATCACGCGCACACACACACACACACACACACACACGCGCGCGCGCGCGCGCGCGCGCGCGCATGCATATACATACACCCAAACACACACACACCAAAACACACAC
>NJDC01058217.1:26486-49745 GCA_002245475.1 Calephelis virginiensis | reverse complement strand
ATAAAGTGGTTTGAATGTAATCTGATAATTTTTTTTGTAATGATAACGAATCTTTTAATAAATATACAGAGTTAACTTATATAAAGAATAAACATTTGCTCGCCACAATGTAAAAAAACATGCTCGCGAATAGTAAATAAATATTCTTTCTTTCGTTTAATTACATTTCCCTATTTAGGTATAAACCTATTGAGTAGCACAAAGTAAGGTGATAGTTGCAATTTCATTCGGTAGGTAAATAATAATTCTTATATATTTACCTAAACTTAACTATCAATCGTCACTAATAGATCATATATCGATATCGGTACTCTACTTTTTCTGGACAGCCTCATAATGTCAAAATGGCAGCCATATTTAGTAGTCGACGGCAATCTTTTTTCGTAGGTATTTCATGTCCATATACTTAGAGGTCAATGACAAATACCTATGCTATAGAGTAGCAATTGGTAGCAATAAGAGCAGACCAGCACAGACTAGTAAGAGAACTACACATTATTAAGAGCCAAAGGGTATAATATAATTCATAATATACCTACCTCTACAGGACATAAGAGCTCTCAACATAGATTGTAGCATAATATATCTATGATAATAATATAGTAGTAATATAGACAGTTACTTTACTCTTTGGTAGTAGTAAAGAAGCACAAAGACATAAGCTATGTACCTTTGTATAGACTAATATTGGAGGTTAAACTCCTAATAAAGGTGTTGTCATTTCCTAATATTGCTGACTCTCTTTAATATACTGGCCTCTCTCTCACAACTTTGTTTGTTGTTGACTTTACCTAAGAATGTTAACCTCTTGACTTCACAAGACTCTGAAAGTCAGGCCAGTATATTAGAGACAGCAATATTTAGAAATTACATCAGTTCTTTGTTAGAAGAAAAACCTCCATCAGTTTCCATAGCTTCATGCTTATAGATGGAACTAAATAGATATGGATCAATTATGGACACTAACAGGCTGAATTTGGTTTGGATACTTGTACGTTCACATTACGTTACATTCATATTAAGAAGACAGTGATAATTGCAGCAAGGTCTTTGCAGCAAGTCACATGTATTTTTCTCTTTTTCTTATTACTTAAAGTAGACAGAAATAGATGAAGTTTGTCGTTCTTGATATCGATCACAAAATGAGTTGCCTAGTTAACAAATTAAAATTGCATGTGTCTTTTCTAATTATAGCCAGTCAAACAATTAGGCAGATCACCCAAGATTTTAAAGATGCGTTGCAACTTCGAGCCAATGTCGAATCTAAGATTACTAGTACTTTCGCATTATATGGGTTAATTGTTAATTTTGATCTGCCTACTTGCCTTGATATTTTATTTTTCATAGTGGTAAGTCTCAGATTGATTAAATTTCATGCAGTGAATGGTGAAATTTTCTAACTTGCGAGATCGGCGGATTCTTGCCTCTTATTTGGTAGTGTGATGTCCTGCATTTTCCTGATGATGAGAAATATATTTCGCGACAGTATTTGTGAAAGCTAGGATGTTATGACATTTGATATGTTGATCGGAAATTTTATTCTACCTGAACATGGCAGCAGGAGTAAGTCCGGCGTTAATGCAAATCCGGGCGTCACAGTAACACTCTGCAATCTAATTTACAAACTGCCACTGAGACAAGATGTTGGAAGCAAATTAACTGACGGTCGCCTATTACAAACGGTTTGATAGGATAAAAATTGGGGTATATTTAGAAGAGAGAAAACCCAAAATCAACAAACACTGGTTTTACAAAGAAACACTCGACGTTTTCACATCCATATTTATTTAGCATAAAAACAATATAATGTATACAATATACAACAGTTAAAAGCGATGATTCAGATGCTCATCGACTAAACTTATTATATGTAACAGCTATCTTCTCTCAACGAAAATAGAAGAAACAAAACACGTTTAGTACTGCCAAATTACTCGCTAAATTTTTATATACTTTTAGTCAACATCTTAAAATATCCCATCTCTTTCTTTTTCATTTTGACAAAAAAAGTTAGCAACGTCTAGTTTAGACGAATCATAGCAAAACATGGCCTTTATGTCTTGAGAAATATTACTTCAAACCGCGAATTTATAATGTATGCAATAAGATCGCCATTTTGCTTTGACACATTGAAATAATATTGCTTTAAGACGGTACGACTCCAGGCACCATCGTGTAGGAAAAAATTGCAACCTTTGCATCCATAAAATACATCATATGAGTACAATCTGAAGATGTTATGTACATCAGTCATAACAGTTTTAACTACCAAATTACCAATAATAAACTCTCATTAACAAACAGCCCCGCAAAATATTTATGAAATCACAAATATCTGATATTAGAGACAATTACAAAATCGCATTTCTAAACAGTAACGTAATTTAACGTAATTGGTTAAAAGATGATTTTACATATTTCAGATTATAATTTTAATTAAAAATAGTTTTATTATTTCAATCTAATTGAAATTTTCATAAACTTTAATTTCAAATTCGTATTGTATATAGTTTTGGCAGTAATCATTCAAAATATATTTCAATTCAGTTTTCAAATACTGTTTGATTGGTAAATAAATGCATTGTTAATACAGAGTATTGGGCGCATGGTTGGACAAACGATAATGGTGAAAAGGTGGCATCATTTGTAAAAACTTCTGGGAAAATTGGACTATATAAAGTTTGTCATTATTTTTAATTGAAGTTTTAATTCTAGAATTTTAGCTCTTAGTGCAATAACTTTTGTTTATATACACAAGCTTCAAATAAATTGTATTTGTATTGCACTAATTTACTGTATCACTACATAGTATAAAACAAAGTCGCTTCCTTTGTCCCTTTATATTCTTAAATCTTTAAAACTACGCAACAGATTTTGATGCGGTTTTTTTAAAAAATAAAGTGATTGAAGATGAAGGTTTATATCTATATTTTATACCCGTGCGAAGCAGGGGCGGGCCGCTAGTAAATAAATAAATGAAACTTGGGAGGGAAAAATTGGGAGAATTCATGAAAACAATGAAAATTTCAATAAAAAAAAAATAACAGCCTTTAAAAGTCCAATTTTACCGGAAGCGTTTCCTAATGATGCCACTTTTTCACGAATATCGTTTGTCCAACCATGCGCCTGCACCCTGTATACAAGTAAATAAAATCATTACTGACACAGTCTAATGTAGATTTCGTCCGTTCACGAGAACGTTGAACGTTTAAGGTTAAGCATACTTTAATTATCAAAACGTCGTTAAAAATGGCACATTTATAATATTTTTTGTCATACAGTTGAAATCTTATCGGCCGCTGCTGGTTACGTTGGCGTGCATTACTAGGTTTCCACAGAC
Organism: Calephelis virginiensis; assembly: GCA_002245475.1. NCBI lineage: Eukaryota > Metazoa > Arthropoda > Insecta > Lepidoptera > Riodinidae > Calephelis > Calephelis virginiensis. Next base: position 46,405 of record NJDC01058217.1, on the reverse strand, counting down.
GACGGTTGTCTTTTACAACTTAAAAATATACTTTATAAATAACGGAAAAAAATAAACAACAGAAGGTATACAAAATACCACCATTCTCTATAAATATTCAATAAAATACAAAGGCTATAAAATAATATCACATAATATGTTCTTAACATTTTTTTAATTACACTTGTAATTACTTTTAACCCTTTTCTTTGACTATATAAAATTACTTACTACGAATTTATTGTTTACTGAAATCTCTCATTTTGATAAAACACAAGAATAAAACTTAATGTATTATTTGACTATTTTTATTAACCCATCTTTACGATTTTTGTTACAAATTCAACATCAATAAAACTTACATATAAAAATTAATCCTCATTTCTTATTACGGATGGAACAATTTAGTTTCTAATTCTGTCTTTGTTGTTGTTTTAGTTACTGTCAGGGGTATAGGTTACTGTCCTATAAAAACAAAATCAACTTTCATAGTTAGGATAGGACGTCGTTTGTCGGCTATGCTAGTCTGTTAAAGAAAACAAGATCTGCTTTTCGTTTCATGCTTTACTTTACTATTAGTTATTTTTTTATATACTTATTTTTTTGTTAGTCAACGATCCCTCTGATTGAATGAAGTTCTTTTACGTTATTTAATGTAAATACTTTCGTTACCGACATTGGATGTGATATCAATTTTGTATCAATATCATTTGATACCAATTTTGTGTCATTTGACAAATCTTTTGTGTTGTTTGGTTATTCTATTGTGTTATTTGATCTGTGTTCTTTGATTTCTCTTTGTCCATGTTATCTTCAGGTTCAGGCAAATAGTACATGGAGTCGATGAAATGCTTCGTTATATCTGATACTAAACTCCTGTCGGGTATGCTTTGTGCCACTCCATATATTGCCATCTAAAAAAATAATAACACACCTAATTTGTTTTTGAACTTGTTGAAAATTATATTTTATTCTCTCTCATACTTGATATGTGTTAAAAACTGAAAAAGAGCTGTCTCTCGAAATTTATTCCAAAAAAATAATGATTCATACAGGGAGACCAGAAATTAATGGCGGAGCCGTTAAGGGGAGGTAGCTCGGGTTATTCTGACAGATATCACTATCAGACCTACCGACCGTTTTTAACCCTTTGCAAGATATTAATGCTTAAGGAGTGTAACAAAAATATCGTACCAATTATTTTCAACTGGTAATAAACCCTAAAAATGTGTTTTTTTTATTAACTGTTAAAACTTCGTAACTGTCATTATTTTATGCAAAAACTGCTAACCAAAAACGGAAAATGTGAAAAGGTACTTTGATGTCTGATAAAACGTCAATTTATTTAAAATGGTTTTTGATTACTACATACATACATACATAAATACACACATACACACACAAACATACACACACACATACACACACACATACATACACACACACGCGCGCGCACACGCGCACACGCGCACACTCGCACACGCGCACACGCGCACACGCGCAAACGCGCACACGCACTTATTATAACACCCCTCGTTTCAATCGAGTCCAGCTTTTTGACTCAAAACCTCGCTTTGAAATAGCTTACCCAACGTTCCATTCATACTGTTCCCTGCACAAGCTCACCTCTCTACATCCGCGGTGTACCTTTCATCCCTGCTAAAAGCGCAACCAAGATATACAATTTTCGTCAAATTCAAATTTAAGCCCCTTTCTTTACAATCACCTTCCATAACTGTGACCAGTGTCTGCTGCCTAAAAGTACAGCATCATCTGCATAAAGCAAGCAGTTCACCACTTGATCACCCCTACGCATTCCCACATTCATAGACCTTAACCTTTGAAGACATTTGTCCAAATACTAAATAAACAAGCGTGCCGACAACACACAACCCTGCTTGACGCCAATGTTTACATCAAACCAAGGCGATATGTTGCCGTCCACCCGCACACATGCTTAACAATCGAAATACATCGACTGCACCGCACGCAGCAGGGACCTGACTATCTCATAATCTGGCAAAATGTCCCAAAGTTCCTTACGTACAACCCTATCAAACGCTTTTTCAAGATCCACAAAACCGCAGAAAACCTTCTGACCAACAGCCAGATGCTTCTCTACAATGTTACGGAGCGAAAGCACTTGATCCGTACATCCTCTTCCAGACCTGAAACCACCTTGAGCCTCTCACAATGTTCCATCGGACATCCCTTGCATCCTCCTTTTAACTATTTTTCCATACACTTTTGATGCTAAACTGATCAAACTAATGGCCCTGTAACTTGTACAGTCCATGCGTAGACCCTTGCCTTTATACAAGGGCACGATGACCGCACGTCTCCAGTCTTCGGGTACTCTTCGGTAGACCGGCGTCTTCCAACATTTATTACAAAGAAACCAGAAAGAAACCCGAACGGCAGGACCACCAAGTTTGATCATCTCAGCTGTAACCATATCTTCACCGCAGCCTTACCATAATATTTCATACTTCTAATCGCCCATTCAACTTCTTCCATCATAATGCCGTCAGACGCTTCCACTATTTCCAAATCATTTGAGTACTCGGACCCAGCGGCAGCATCTTGGGCATGTCCATCTCCATAAAATTCACTCCATCTTTTTAACACGTCATTAATGCTTGCAAGAATATCACTACTCTCAGACTTAATTCTATTCATTCTAATGGCAGACGAACAACTCCGAGACTTTTTCATCTTCCTCCAAAAGAGTTTAGTGTTCATCTTGAAGTTGTTAGCTAACCTCTCTTCTAATTTCATACTTTCCTTTCGCGCTTCTTTTTCACTAAGTGTTTGGTGATATTCTGGCAACAACGATACATTTCTGTCTTCAAATCTTTCATACTGTCATTCGACTGCAAACATGATACATAATCTAGCCAAGCTTTCTTCTTTCTTTCAACGGAGGCTTTTACCTCCTCATCCCACCAAGCGTCACCATTTATAGACTTGTACATCTTTGCACTAACACATACCTCTTTCGCAACATTAACCATACTCTCTTTCAAAACATTCCAACAGTCATCCAAGTCTAAGTCACTCACTATTCAGCCTGTCTTGGACTTAACTCATACATGCTTCCTGCACTTGGGTCTTGCAACTTTTCACTCTTAATCCTTTCAATCCCTCCAAATGGAACACGTACTCGCCCATGCCTCCACTTCTTAAATAGACCCCTAAACCAGCTAATAACCAAGGAGTGGTCCGTGTTAAGAGTTATGCCTCTGAAGGCTCTCATGTCCATTAAACACGTCCGGAGGCGACTAATAACCAAAATCAAATCTATCATACTCATTTGATCATTCCTTCTCCATGTATACGTATGTATGTCCTTATGCGGGAACATTGTGTTGGACACAAGAAGATATCTTTCCACACATACAATATGCTAACCAGGATCATTCACTCTCTTATCACCATAGGGTTCAAGAACGGCCTCGTAACCGGCCCGTCGTGTCCCCACTCAACCATTCAAGTTACCACACATAATCACTCTTTCATTTCCTTCAACCTTATCTAGAACACCCCTCACAGAATTCCAAAACTTTTCCAGGTCACGAGTCGACGACGAGTTTAAAGGAGCATAGGCTGCTACCACAAAAACTCGCGTGACTTCCAGCTTAATACGGACCCACAGCAACCAACCAGGTTTGCCAAATTGCCAGCGAGGAGATCAAAAGTATCACTGCCCTTTCGCTTAGTCTCCGTTACACACAGTAAGTAGCAGTACCCCGTCGCTGCATCTGGCTCTTTTCGTACCGCCTACAAAATAATGATTAAAGGTGTTACCTTCCCGTGTACGGGCGCGCCCCCGGCCCTGCGACAGTCGGCGGCGGCGGCCCGCACGTCCGCCACCAGCCGGTCCCGCACCCCCGCCGCCGTGTGCGCGTGCGTCACGCACATGTGGACACTGCACACATTTATTTATTTATTTATTTAACACTTTATTGCACACAAAAACTAAAATACACGAGAAGTTAAAAATGCACAAAAGGCGAGCTTATCTCTCACTAAAGAAATTTTTTCCAGCCAACCTAAAAAAAAAAATTAAGCTGTGAAAATAAAATGGAAGGCATCGTGTACAAAACAATTAACTATAGCTATACTTAGAACGAATAAATAAAAATATACTAATAAAGTGTGTAAAAAAAAACCGGTACAATTATAATTATTAAAATATCTTAGTAGGATAATATATGAGTATGTTATTGTGTCAACAATAAGTAATGTTCCTTCAATCTTTTCTTAAAAGTAGGTAAAGAAGGGCTGTCACGAATCACGGTAGGAAGGGAATTCCACAATTTGATTGATTGGAAAGTAAAAGATTTAGAATAACAACTAGAGTGCGAAGCGGGAAAACGAAGTACAGAGCTACGGTTGGACCGACATGGGGAATCAGTAGAGTGCAGAAAGCTAAAACACTCCCGCAGGTATGAGGGAGCTGACGGGTTGTACAGAATATTATATAGGAGAGATAGAATATGTAAATTTCTGCGGAGTCGTATAGGAAGCCATTTGAGTTGAGCTCTGGACATGGCCAAATTTACGGAGATTAAAAATAAATCGGATGCACGAATTTTGGAGCTTCTCCAATTTATTTATTTATTATGTCTACACGATACTTATCAAACACTTCTGCGACTGGCCAACCTCTTACATTCACACTCCAAAACTCATATTTTGAGCGGAAACTAAAGCCCAATCAAACGATATCAATCTGATTATGGTTTTTCATTGTAATGAAGAACAAATCTTATAAAAATAGAAATTATGTAGGCCAAAGACAACACCAGAAGGTATTTGTTATTTTTGTTATTAATATTGTTTTTATATCAACGTATTGAGGTCACGAGGGGTATTGAGATAATATTATCACTGATTTCATTATTTTTTTAGCCAATCACATGAGTAACACATTTCAACTCTAAAATACAAGAGTGGATTAAAAAGTACTCCGCTTAACACAAATCCATTCCAAACTAACAATCAAATCTACCCACATTATTTTTCAGTTCAGAGTAGTTAACTATGTGAATTTCGAAACGTTTGCAATATTTTTTTAACAAAACCATTGGCCATACTTTCTGCAAATGAAGCAAATCGAGCAGCGTGCCGTCATTTAGTACCATAAGAAGGGAGTATCACGAAAAGCCATCCATGATGACATGGTCAAAACAAGTACATTAGGGGATTCGGCTCTGTCTTATTCATCCGTCAAAAACTATAAAGCAAAATTCAAGTGTGGCAGAGAAAGTGTGGAAGATAAACCCCGATCTGAAAGGCCTTCGACGTACACCACAGGCAAAAATTTTAAAAAACCACTTGATTTAACTATCGGAGACCGCAGATTAAAAGTTAGACAGATAGCCAAGATTATATGAATCTCTTATAAAATAACTCAAAATATCATAGACAACGAATTGGGTTCCTACAACCCAAAAAACACAATCGCGAAACCCATTTCGATTTCGCAATTGCTTTCAGATGAACAAAAAAGGACGCTATTGTCTATTTCACGTGACCGTTTGGAGTTATATAGAATAGAATTATAAATAGATGCGAATGATTTTTTTTTCGTTTTATAACAATGGACGAACCATGAGTTCATTAATGTACGCCAGAAACCAAACAACAATCAAAATTGTAGAGAAGGCCTGGTTCACCAACCCCCTAAAAGGCTAACGCAATTTTGCAAAAACAGTAGAGAAGACCTGTTTCACCACCCGCCAAAAAGGCTAAGGCAATTTTGCAAGAATAATGCAAAGAAAAGTCCTGTTTCATCAATATAACACCCGTGTTCAAATGTCTATGTCTGTACAGTTGTGGCTTCGTGATCTGGCACCGTCAGAGTTCTTTCTGTTCTCTAACCTAAAAAAGCACTTGGGAGGTCAAAGATTTTCTACAAACGATAAGTTCAAAGTAGCAATAGTCGCATATTTTTACTCTAAGACAGAATCATTTTTTTCAATGGGCTAAATGGTTTGAACGGGAGATGGCAAAAGTACATTAAACTTGATGGTAATTATGTAGAAAAATAAAAATATAACTGATTTCGTATGTGTCTATTTTCTTGGTTAGGCCGAATATCTTTCAATCCACCCTCATACATTGAAATTACAGGATAAGTCTATTATCACCTTCTTGACACTGATATCAAAAAATTTTAAAATATGATTACAGCAAAATGCTTTAATGAAAGATACCGTTTATCTACAATATTTTATTAAATATTAATACGTGATGCCAAAATTTTGGACTACGTTTTACGAAAATTGCGCGGACGCATGAGCATAAAATTTGGCACACTTATAGTTTATGTGTAGGAGAAGTGCAGGGCACTAATATTTTTCAATAATAATGCTTATAAAGTACATTAAATCAATAAATAAACCATTATCCACACTACCATGCATTTGACACACACAAACAAACATATTGATGATAACGATATAAGATCACAGATGGCGCACTAAGCAGTTTGGAAACAAAGTAGTTGGCCTTGAGAAATGAAGATGGCGTTCTTATCAATAAGATATTACAACTTATTATAGACCAACGGGCGACCACTAGTTTTATCAATCGTTACAATACAATTTCTCGAAGCGCAAACGGTCAAAGCTATGAGCAAAACAAAGCTCACGTTATTTACTTATCACTTTGAAGAAAAGTTTCTAGCAAAGGATGCGAATTCAAGAAGCAGTAAAATAATAAATGCACTGAAAATTATTAACGTGTTAAACATTTTGAGTTACTCAACACACGTAAGATTACTGCTTAGCGATACTCCTACGATTATTAAACAAATCTCTGAGATTGTGACCATTTACTCAGTAAAACGAAATTTCCGACAACTTATGCAGTACGATATCTAATGCCAAACTAATCCATTGCGCCACATTAGTTACCGTGTTCCAATTCTGCAAGAACAATAGCCGAAGAAGCAGAACTTTTATTAATTTGTCTCAACATTGTCAGTGTCTACACGTAAATCAGTAATTGCATTTGATTTTCTAACAAAAACTCCATAAATAATCAAATTCAAAACATACCCAGACGGAAACTGCAAAGCATTTAAACTCCACCCCTTCTTATGTAACAAATCGGCCATCTTGAATATGTCGAACTTCTTGGAAGAAAAAGCAATGACACTGGTTGCCGGCTTGCCCATTATGTAGATGCCGTCAATCTTTCGCAACCTGCCACGAGCAGAGTTCAAATACATTCAACACATCTACGCCGTTTATTTAATATACACAATGCAAAAGGTGTTTCAACAAATAATAAATAACGCAATATGCATAAGCAGTTTTATTTTTAACGAAGAAAAACAGAAAGAACTAATTCACACACGTGTTTTAGTTATATACAAGTGCGATTTATATATTCGTTACAGATTGTTTATTATTTTTTCAGGTAAGTATAATTTCTCATGCGCGTACATAAGTACACGCATCCATTTTTTTTTCTTGGCGAAAGAACTTAGAAATAACATACTAAGTAGTTACCAAGTAGTACGTTTCATTTGTATGTAAAAAATTTGTAGTACTATACAACACTTTAAAAAATCTCCGAAAAATCCTATTAATATTATAAATGCGAAAGTTTGTAAGTATGTATGTATGGATGTTTGTTACTCTTTCAAGCTCGAATGGCTGAACGGATTTGTCTGAAATTTGGAGGACAGATAGTTTGTGACCTGGATTAACATATAGGCTATTTTTAATCCCGATCGCACACCGGGTTTCTGTGAAAACGCGGGCGAAGCCGCAGGTAGCAGCTAGTCATCGATAAAGCTAGATATAGAAGAAATTTTTTCTTCTCCTCATTCTTCCCAATTTGCTCCCGTGTAGAATTGAGCATCTGCTTCCCTACCAGACAGATCGTAAGAAACGCGCAAAGTTTAATAAAACCAGTAGAAGTAGAATGCCGTAGTGTAACTTGCCCGATCCATCTCCTTACGTTTTCTTGCCGCCAGTGCCATGGTCCGGTCCGGAACAACGGAATAGCAGATCTGACCTTAGGTCCCGGCCACAAGACAGCGACACACCTTCAGCATGTATCATGTCTATAGGCAACGGTTACCTCAGTCGTGTGTAATCACATAAAAAAGTATCCATACTCTGCCTCTATCCAGCGCGTGGTGGCGAGGATGTCCCTGGCCATGGTGAGGTACCGCTCGCGGCCCACGTACATCATGGTGGCCCAACATGACGCGATCAGGCCGCCCGCGCGACTTCCTGACAAAAATATTCACAAATATGACAAATATAAAAAGCTCCTCCCATCTCTCTCTCCTTCTATTAATGAACAGATAAAGTTATTTTTCTAAAATTATCTTCAAAAATCCCTAAATTTTTGGTTAAGCCCAACAAGCAATAACTATAAGCAATCCAAATTCGTTCGATAGATTTCCCGTGGCGAAAATTAAAGAGTCAATAATTCCAGAAAATATATCTATAATGTGAAACTAGATCATTGTATAATTACAGTTTGTAAAATATAATATAGACAAAGTAGAGACTTAAAAATTAGGTAATATTTTTATTTCACATTAACCCAACCCACAAGAGACACTTGGGACGCGTCTATTTGTTACTAAATAATATCCAGCTATCGCATTGCGAAGACAGAGCAGCCCTCACGCTGAGATATCGATATTTGGGAATGGCCTATTGTTTTTTATTAATGAGTAGTATAATGTTAATATCACGGTTTTTACAACTTCGCCAGACCTTAACCTATTGTCTAGTCAAGTGTCGGTAGGTACGTACCATTGACGGTGGGTGAGCCGTAAACCCCGCCTGGCCAGTCGGTGGTGACGGTGTACTGGCAGTGTCTGTACTCCGGTCGGCGATACAGGATCACGGATGTCCCCTTCGGAGCGAACCCGTACTGCAACAACACACAAGAATTCAATGTGATAAAACTAGGAACAATTAGCCAGTCTACCAGTGTCAACTGTTATATTTTTTTCTTTGTTCGTGTTGCAGAAAGGTTGAGACGATCCTAGGTGGATATAAATTGCGCTAACAAACTTGGGTCATTTTTTCAAGCACTAAGCGATGTGTATTAGACCAAAATGATAATTGAAACAAGTGATTTTGAATCTTAAGGTTGAACAGGAGATTCAAAATCACTGGTTTGCATCATGACATGACATTTGCATGCCACACTATATTTAGTTTACAGTTTTGCACCAAAAGTTTATAACACAGACGGAAGAATAAAAAAGCAAAACCAATAGCAGGTTAACTTTTTTATTCTTCATAATTGAAAAAATAATGTATTACAAACCATAGGTAAACATATTTACTTCATTTTAACTTAATGAAAAATAATCAATATGTGTTTATAAAAGACAGTTCTACAGTGTTACAAAAAGTAACTGAATACCTAAATCGTTAATAGTTTCCACTTAGTGTATTTTTAGAAATGAGTAAAGCTTTTGATTTTGAATTACTTAAAATTTAGTTTAGAAATCTTGAGAAATACCTATGGTATTAGAATGATTACAAAGTTATTTAGAGAATAAAAAGCATTATGTTGAGATATTTAAAATAAGTGGAAACGGCAAGACAGTCTATACTTCCAATTATCTTTTAAATGACTGCGGCGTACTACAAGGTAGCTTTTAAGGCCATTACTTTTTTAATTTACATAAACGATTCGCCTGACTCCATCTTATTTGCTGATGATACTCACTTCTCAAAGTGCAAAAACAAGAATTATTTAATCCACATCAAGTGAAAAAAATTAGAATTAAAATAATTATGTTCACGCCCATATCCCCGAAGAGGTAGGAAGAGGCACAACCAGGGCACCCACGACAAGCCGAAGACACTAATAATCTTAAAATAAATCTTACGAAAACAAAATCAGTTAAATTTCAAGCTCATTTTGAAGACTAAAAGTCAGATGTATTTTAAATTAATACTACTACAGAGAATGAAGATTTTACTAACTTCCTAGGAATAAAAATTAAAAAACTTTGTAGTTGAAAGTCGTATACTGATTCACTTTGCAATAAAATTGATAAGTTTTTATATGTATCAAGAAAACTTATCAAGTGTCAGGCTTAAATGCATCTCTTTAATCGTATCATAAGTGTGTTTCTTCCGTTTTGCAATAAGGTATTCCTATCTGGGGAAACTCTGTAGAATCAATTAGAATCTTTAGAGTTCAAAAGAAGTGTTTAAGAGCCATATTTGTAAAAATCATTATGAAAAAATCATAATAAAGAAACAGATGACTTTCAAAAATAATGCTGAAGTCCGAGGGTTATCACATTTTAGAAATAGTAAGAAGCTCTATGTGCCCAACGAAAAACTCAATATTTACAAAAATGTATATAGCATGTCCACACAAACAACATACAAACATACAAACTAATTCCTGATAATCTTAACTCACTGCCATTACAAAGATTTTGAAATACCTTCTGAATTTGACTTGCTGTTAGAGAAAACATATAACAGACAAGCATAAACAATAAAATATTTCTAATAATACTCATTTATTATAATTTCAGAAAAGAATTTATTTTGCCGTTTCTTCTCCTGACCGTAAACCAACGGTTCTAAACCTAGCCAGTTTAGAACCGTTGGTTTACGGTAGAAGGGGTTAAAATTGTTCATGATTAATAATTTAAATTGCAATGAACATAAAAGAAAATAAATTTTAAATATTAAAATATATGTAAAATAATTCATTTTTATACTTAATCATTAAAATATTGGCACACTAGGTACAATGCGGTAGAATATGTTGGAATGCTTAAATAGTTTTATAACAACTTTTTAAAACGCACATACATACCTATATTCACGCCAAGTCCCTGACGGGATAGACAGAGAGTATCAATTGCCAAATCTTACGATCCTGGCAGTCCTGGTTGGTTGACCTCTACATTCGTTGGTTTTGGAGACTCGGACACTATCCTCAGATAACATTCGAGCGATTTGATAGTGGAATGTCAACCTTGGTCTCCTCGGGTAGCTACATCCATCCACATTCCCATTGTATATCTGCTTTGTCAATTTTTCATCTGTCATTCTTTCTACATGTTCGAACCAGCGAAGCATGCCATTTCTCATTTTAACACCAACACTTTCTTTCAATCTCACTCTTTCTCGGATCTCATTGTGACAAATGCGGTCAGCGAGCGTTACGCGTTACACCACAGATTTCGGTAGCGCTTTCATTTCGACCGCATTTATCCTACTCTCGCATTTCCATGCAACAACGTTGAGATAAGCGTAAAAAATATGCAAAACAAGTCTAGCACTTTGATTCAAAACCTCAAATAAAAAGTAAACGTTTCCTATCTAGAGTATGTGACCGCCGGAACAGATCTTACTTTCTGAAAACATTACCTTGTGTGTATCTGCGGAGATGCTTGCGACGCCTGGTAGTTTGAAATCGAAGTCGGGTATTTCGTACCCGGCGGCAGGCATGAACGCCGCTAAGAACCCTCCCAAACACGCGTCTACGTGGAGCGGAATCTCGTACTCCACCGCAAGCTTCGACAGGCCAACGATATCGTCCATCGTGCCGTACGGGAAGTTCGGGGCAGATCCCACTATCTAGAAAAAAATTTTGAATTCGTTATTCGATAAACAATAATAAAAATATGAACAAATAACGAGCCCAGTTCAAAAGCAAGAACCTGTTTTGTACATACTGTTGTCATTCCTTCTATGTTACATTTAACGGGCCAAATTTTTAACAAGATATTTCATTTTAAAACGAAACTGCAGTTTTTTCTTCTATAGATTTAAAATAGTCCATAGAAATATGTTTTCATGCTATGTCGTCCCTAGTACGAGTCATGCCGCCGGCGGTCGAGCCAGCTGTCTGTGGGAACCAGCTGAATGCTTTGTTTACGCTATATTCACGCGACTTTGCGTTAGACAAAACAATTATTTGCATATTTTTTTTATTACATCTATTGTCTATTTAGAATTGTTTCTCAAAATTTGGCTTGTCCTTTAAATGTAAATGTAAGCTTGCACATTTTAAGGTATAGAATTATCCAATTTAACGGAAAATTCCAGCCCTTCGCGCTACAAATAATCCTATCTCTTAGTTTTAACGTGTATTAACCAAACAAAAATTAAATAGAATTCTAAATCTATCTAACATAATTAAAAAAGAAATATTTAGTTTAGTCGCCAGAGATGCCCTTGTCCCTAAACTTGGACTATATTCGCAGGAAAAAAAAAGAGTATGTGCCTCATGTTATGATGCTTTTCATACTTTCGTTAGGAGCTATTGTCCACCTAGTCTATCGAATACAGCATTACTTGCCAGACAAGTCCGCCGAGTGATGGCGCGCCGCACTTGGTCGAGGCTGACGGTGAGGGTGTCGGGGCAGACGGGGACGGTGACCACGGCCAGCTCGAGGTACTGGGCCGCCTTGTCGAAGGCGGAGTGGGCCGTGCTGGGCAGGATCATCTGAGGGTTGCTGATGCCCCTGCTGTACGCCAGGTCGCGGAACGCTTTACACGCCATCATTATCGATTCTGTTCCACCGGTTGTAACCTACGAGAAAAACGAAAGCACCCAGCTCAGAAATTTGTCAAATCACAAGAACGCAAATAACCAGATGATATTCCTAGTGATAACGTTAAAAACGCATACAATGTAACCAGTAGATACGTATTTGACGGTCTTATTACGGCGCCGATTATAATAGTTAGTAGACACAAAACGTAACCAACTTTATTTATTTTTTGGTTTTGTGATAGCGAACAAACACACGGGTCTCCCGATGGTAAAAAATAACCGTCGGTGTCCTGTGGCCTGGATGTGCAAGTTTACCCTATCCTCCGGATCGGAACATCACAGAGAGAGCGGTAAGAAGGTGGATCCCTACCCGGGCATTTAATATTTTTTAGAATGCGACAGACCAACGATGTCCTGGAGAGATAAAGCCGTATAACACAACGACCTATGTTTGCAATATTGTGGGTATAGATAGATCTTTGTAATCGTATAAGAATTAAGTAGTTTTTACATATGTTAGGATGTAATGAAAATTAAAAGTAAGCAGACAAAAATAGTTAAACATCTTGTATGTATGTGATGTAATATTAGTTTATCTGAAATGTGTATGTATTCTAGCGACTAGATATTGAAGTGTAGCTTTGAAGGCTAAACTTATATTGAAGTGTCACGCCTCATAAGGTACCAGATTTGTAATGTCATGCAACAGCTATTTGAAGTCAGGTTTCCGGCACACTCACAGTTCCGCAGCACTCATTGTCCCCGTGAAACAGGTCGATAGCCATCCGAACGATTTCAGCCTCCATCTTGTTGATCCCCGGGAAGACATCAGCGTGCAGAGGGTTTGTGTAGGCTGTCAGCGAGTACGCGTCGCAGGCCACTTTACTGATGTCTTCGTCTAAGTGGTACACCGCACCTGACACACTGCCGTTCTTCCAATCGTACGAACCTAAAATGAACAACTGATAAGTTTAATCACAATAAAACGTAATTGTTTCTTCACAAACACACACAAGCTTTATGCAAAATGTTTTTTTTTTAAATATAGCAAATGATTCCGAAATGTTCCAACACCAATTTTATCCTACTAGTTTCTGAATTACACTTAATAATTTATTGATTATGTTGACGACATCATTAAGTGTTAAGTGCATTATTAAGTAGAACTCAAAAACCACTAGTCTGATCGAGAAAAAAATTATATGGGACCATCATGATCTATATTTCTAATAAAATAATTTTTAACAAAAAAAACCGACTTCAAACAGTAAACTAAAAAAACTCAAAAACAACAAAATAAATATAGCTCAATGAAAGAAAACTTTACTAAAAAGCGAAAAATAAACTGCACTTAGAATATACACAAAAGTGATATATGTACATATAAATCATTAGGTATTAATACTTAACCTACACTTAAACCATACTTATATTACTTATAAAAAAAAAGTAAAAAAAAAAGCATCTTCACGCCCATATCCCCGAAGAGGTAGGCAGAGGTACAACCAAGGCACCCACGACTAGCCGGAAGACAATAAGTCCCACAATGTGATAGGTGGCAAGCCTATCGCCAGCCGGGCACATTTCCAATCCCGACCAACATTTATTTATAAGAAAATTGGAAAATCCAATTTACTTTTTGTTGGCCGACCCGGGATTCGAACCCGGGACCTCATGCAGTCAAGTCCAACACCTGGACCGCTAGACCACACAGGCGATATTACTTATATATACGCGTATTTTATATTCTTCAAGTATACTACAACCAATTTAGTACAAAATAAGAATTTTTATCCACAATAACAATAATCGCCTAAACCTATGAATCATTATACAATATTATATGTATAATTATGCTATCTATCTGTCCGTTTCCGGCACCGGCTTCAAACAGACATTCTTATTTTGTAATAAATTGGTTGTAGTATACTTGTAGAATATAAAATACGCGTATATATTAGGTTAAAAATATTTTATTAAGTGATGAGTCGCAAGAATATAGTGAACATATTTTGTCTTTGATATGCAATAACTAAACAAATGATTCCGACGAACACCAAGCTCATCAGCTTAGTTTGATTCGTGACAGACTACCAAACATGTTGCCTTTGATTATAAGTTGTGCAGTTACAGTTCACAAGTTTCAGGGAACTACAATAGATAAAGCTGTTATTGATCTAGGCAAAAAATTTCGACAAAAGACAGGTGTATGTTGCTCTGAGTCGTTTTAAAACTTTTGAAGAAATAGCGTTGTCTGACTTAGATTCAAACTAATTATTGATTAGGCCACACGACGAAAGAGAATTGCTAGAGATGACTCGATTAAGTAATTTAAATTTTATCTCAAATTGACACATCAACAATGATGACTAAAATGATGCTGATGAGTAGTGGACTCATTAATACTCATCAACATCATCGTAGCTGTCCTATATAAAAAATCGATTTTTGAATTCCCTCGACTACCTATAGTCACCGTCATCAGATCTGTAATTTTTTTTATGATATTGAAGGCAAACAAGCATTCGGATTTCTTGGTGGTAAAAAAATTACGCCGCCTAGAGACACACACCAAAGGTAGTGATGGTGCGTTGCTAAACTGAGGCCGGGATGTTAGGCATCGAGCAAAAGTAAGTTTACCGGCTATCTTATCCTCCAAATCGAAACACGTCAAGAAGTTATGGCGGCAGGAGTAGGTAAGGCGGTAGTACCAATCCGGACGAGTCGCTGCGAAACTCTACCACATAGTCAGATGTCACGGTGTTACTGACGGTAAGCCTATGCTCGCCTTTTACTAGCTACCTGGCATGAAGCCAGACGGTCTATTCTGCAAATGAGCCCGGACCAACTTGGGAACCAATTGGGAAATAAATAAATGACACTTATGGGTGACAATTTTTAATCAATATACATGAATTAAGTCCAAACGCAAGGTAGCTATAGCTGTAGACAGTTGAGGTCCTTCGTCTTCACCATCAGACCCCTAATGATAGTCACAACCCATCTAGGTGTAAAATTCTAATCAATACAAATTTATCAAACCAAAACACAAGGTAACTGCTGTAATCCGTTGAGGAGTTCCCTTGACTGTCCTTCGTCTTCATCATCAGACCCCTAATGACAGTCACAACCTATCTAGGTGTAAATTTCTCATCAATACAAATTAATCAAACTCCAACAGAAGGTAACTGCGATAAACCGTTGAGGAGTGCCCTTGACTGTCTTTTGGCTCCATCATCAGATCGACTCAAGACCTTCTTAAAATTGTAAGGCTTTAAAATATTTAATCAAAAAATAAACAATTGCACTAGTCGCCCCTACAAGTTTTGAAGTTTCCCCTCTATTTCTCTAGGATTTCATCATCAGATACTGGTTTCCTTATCACGGTACCACACTCAAAGTATCTCCTTTCCAACAAAGAAAAACATCAAAATCGGTTAATAAACGACGAAGTTATCCGCGAACACACATAAAAAAATATATACGGTCGGATTGAAACCTCCTCCTTTTTTCGAAGTCGGTTAAAAAGAGCCGTCCAAATCGGTTACCGAATAACCGCATCACAACCATAAATAAAGCCAAATTGAGAACCTCCTCCATTTTTACTATAATATACATATATTTTAATATATATTTAACGAATATATTATATACTATAATTTAAATATATTAAATTATTAATATTTGAAAACAAAGTCTTATTTTTAGCTCTACACTGTGTTGCTTCAGCTAATAACATTATAATACTGTTGGGATAGATTTTGAAATAGGTACCTAGTCAGAATGTTAAATTACACCTTTTTTCTTCCCTAGTTCCGACAAAAATTATGGAAAAGTGCCTGCATCCAAGTACAATTCACCTTCGCAACATAAGTCGTAGTAAACATGTTTTGGTTTTTTATGTGGGAACCGTTAATTTTTGTGGAAATAAACGAACTTTTTTTTTATTTTTGATGCTATCAAAAGTGTAGCTTATTTAAACAATTCAGATTGAATTCGAATAACACACTATTGAATGTTGCTGTGGCTAAAATTCCTAGGACAATGTTGGGACACATTTTTTTTATTTTCGTAC
The DNA here is from genome assembly GCA_002245475.1 of Calephelis virginiensis. Classification (NCBI taxonomy): domain Eukaryota; kingdom Metazoa; phylum Arthropoda; class Insecta; order Lepidoptera; family Riodinidae; genus Calephelis; species Calephelis virginiensis. The sequence continues at coordinate 29,829 of NJDC01058217.1, read as the reverse complement.
AATAACACTAAATGCTTAGGGTTTTCTCTGAAAATTCAATACATAGAAACATATCATCACGCCAAGTCTATTGCATGGTAGGTATATTAAAATAATTAAAATCGTACATCAAAATTTTAACAACTTGATAAAAATATGGTAACTGTAAAGAATATAATGTTACATTTTATTGAAATATGTATTTATTTGCGGAATATGTGTGCAAAAAAGTTTTTACAAAATTACTTAAGCATTCCAACATAATCGACCACATTGTGGTGTGCAAATATTTTAATATTTATAAAAAAAAATATTTAATTACATACATTTTAATATCAATTTTTTTACTAAGCAATTTTAATAAATAATAAAAGATTCGCTTCAGACAGGATTTGAACCTGTAACCTTTCATCTCAAGCCGACAAATGGTTAATGAAAGAACGATGAATGATTGAGCATAGTTACTGGTTTAAATCCTGTCTGTGCCAATTTTTTTTTTTCTTTAATTTTTTATAGAAAAAGCACAAGGCGTGCTAAAACAAAAATAAAGTCATTCATATTTACTTTTAACTTTAAATTAAAATCTAATATTTAAATGAATTTAATAAAGAAATTAAGAGGACCTGTTCATCAGTTTCAATACACTGGTGTTTTTTATGAAGTTAGTTTAGTTAAATCTAATATTTCAAAATATTTAACTAAATTTTTTCCATACATTTGAGCAATTTCAATTATTTATTTTATTTTGTTGAAATGTTATTGTACACAAATAAAAAATTGTGAGTACAAAAAGCGAACTAAATGCTACCTATCATATGCATTCTCTCCCATTCAATCTTTAGGCTAACAGAGATCAAATATGTAGTATCTACATACTACTTAATTTACGAAAACAAATACATAAATAAAATACATAAATTTAAATTTGATATTATTTAATACCAAAGCACACAACACCGTACATACAAATAAGATAATTCAGCAATATATAACTACATAATATATTATATAAATTAAGAATATATAATTATAGCTACAGTGCATATTACATACGTAATATAAATAAAACTAACCAGAGGAAATTATACTTCACTGGGTCCACTTTTATCCCAAACATAGCAAACCTACCTCTCTTATACGTTCTAGATTAGAGTTTACAACAAAAACGGCTGAGTAAATAGAATTGACATCAGTATGACAGTCCATAAAGAATGCCATCAGCATAAAGAAGAAAAATGTCAACTTAACAAAATTACTAAAAAGCGAGAAGAGTAAAGGAGAAAGGATGCCACCCTGCGGGACACCAGAATTTAGCTGACGCAAATAAGATTATATTTGACCGATACGAATGGCCTGAAAACGACCACGAAAATAAGTAAAGAACCATTCCAAAGACGGAAACGAAAACCTCAAACGTTTGAGAAGTGTCAGTAATATGTCATGATCCACCATGTTAAAGGCATTAAAAAATCGATAAGTACAAGAATATACATAATTTTGGCGGTAATTCAGGAATCCCATCACTAAAAACTATACTTTGACGAAAACACGAGCAAGTGAAAAAAATTAGAAACAAATAAGAAAATACCGATTTTTTTTTAAGAATATCACAAAGGCAAATAAGCAGACGGATTTCCTGAATGTAAGAAATTTACGGCACCTAAAGACACCAAAAGTGGAGATAGTGCGTTGCCAACCAAACAAACAAACCAAACAAAGTTTACCTTATCCTCAAAATAGAAACACTTGCCGCATAAGATGTAAATTTATTTTCATGAGTTGAAATGTTTTATAAATGATATGATAGCGGATTTAATGGCTATTATATTGACACACAGTGTTTTATTCGAAAACACGCACACGAAGCACCTTACTTAAATCATCTGTCAGCGACTGGATAAAGTAAAAAGCTAACAGTCAGACAAAATCACCTGAGAATCTTTTATGTAGGGGGATGTAATAGGTATTACCAAAAACTTCCTTTGTTTGTTTAGTAATATCCAACAGGACCATCAAACTATTAAATCATCTACAAATATTTTAATTGATATAAGACAATCTGCCGAGGAATTATTGATTTTTTACAGGAAATTCTGAACGTCCAGATTAACACAAATAACTTACCCAATGCAACCAGATCTCTAATTTCCTCAGCGACCTGTTCTGCACTGAGACCTGCCTCTGGCAGTTCCCTACGTATAGGCACACCACTGAGCCGCTTTGTCACGTCTTTCTTGAAGTCCCTTGTGATCTCCAACATTTTTTCGTTGATCTTTCTCCTGACAAATGGTACTTGACGAAGCCATCTGAAAAACTCCTTTCTTAATCGTGTAGGTACAGCTGAAAACGTCATTTTTGCGTTAATCACGAGCATATTTTCACTAAAAAAATGCCTTGTAGCAGAAGTTACAACTGTAACCATTATTAATACATTATCAATCCTAAAATTAAACATTTTCAATAACCGACAAAATCTATATAATATGATGAGGCTAAGCAACATCTCGATCAGGGGGGTGATTATGTATCTCAGTTGTCAACTCAAACTGAAAAAGTGTACATCAAATGACGTCATTTGTGTTTGCTATCTCTATTGTATTTCTGTTGGTCACTGGAGATAGCAAATACAAAACACGTCATTTGACAGCGATTCGATGTACACTCATCCATTTTGAGTTGGTAGCTGAGTTACATAATCACCCCCCAGGTCTGTTTTCAAACGGAAAAAAAACTCCATCACAACCGGTCCGTCCGTTCAAAAGTTATGTTACCATAATGATAGATAGACACACACACAGACATGGCAAACGTGTTCCGGACAGACAGACGGACGGACAGAGACAGACAGCCACGCACGCACATTACGCTTATCGTACAATTCTCTCAGGGTAACATTCCCGTTTGTGGTTTAATTTTATGCTTTGGATTTTATTTTACGCTAGCTTTACCCGTGACTTCGATGGTGATTCTCTAGAACGATCGGTAACTCGATATAAATTGGTAAATCAACAAAAAAAACTTAATAGACCGGGGTAACTGCCTGGGACGCTGGGTACGAAGCCTGAGCGGTTATTGCAGAAGGCTTATATTTTGCAGATGTCGAGTCATTCAACTGTCTTATCAATAAACGTCGACTAAAGTTGGAGTAAAATTAAGTTAATATTATAGTTAAAGACTCTAATTATGCGAGGTGAAACCTTGGAGTTATTTACTCCGTATTTATTAACAAGACGGCTTGCGTTTCACAGGAAGAGCAAATTATCTATAAATTTTAAAGAAAGAAAAAATTTCGCCCCAGACAGGATTTGAACCTGTAACCTTTCGTCTCAAGCCGACGAATGCTCTAACCAATTGAGCTACTGAG
>NJDC01058217.1:12115-25671 GCA_002245475.1 Calephelis virginiensis | reverse complement strand
ATTTATAAAAATAATGTATATTGCATGTCCATTCGTATATATAACTAAATTCCTGATAGTCTGAAATCACTTCCAGTAAAAAGATTTCGAAAGAAGGTATTTGATTTGCTATTAGAGTAGACATACTATAGTGTTAAAGATTTTCTTGCTGACAAGCGTAAATAAATAAAATATATATATTTATTTTTACTAAATTTAAGCCTAATTTAAGTAATAAAATCATGGTTGCCGGGGAGTTTGTTTCGCCGTTTCTTCTCCCGACGGGCTAGGTTTGGAAACGGTGGTAGTGTACGGTAGATAGGACTAAAAATTAAACTACCTTTAAATTAATTTATAACAAATTATGAAACTTATGTTCATAAATAAATAAAATGTTTATTAAAATGTAAATAAGGGCTGTGATTTAAATGTACATTTTTATAGAAATATGTAACTTCTTAAAATTAACTAAATATTTGCACACCACAATGTTGTAGAATATGTTGTATTTTTAAATATCTTTATAACAACTTTTTAACACACATATTCCGAAAAGAAATAATTTTCATTTCATTACATTTCACTTGAATACTGCTATCCATTTTTTGACGGATGAACAAAATCCCCTAATGTACTGATTATATTTGCTTGCTTTTAGCATTTTGTTTACTTGAACGCGCTAATCTCTGGAATTACTGGATCAATTTTAAAAATTATTTTAGTGTTAGACAGCCCATTTATTGGGCTATATATATAATCACGCTTAATATAATAGGAGCGGAGCACCAATGAAGAATGTTTCAAAATCGGGGAATATTTATTTCCTACTGAGAGCTTCCGCTGCATGCGCTGTGTAAACGGTTAAAGTTTGACATAGGTATGACAGAATTGTATGTTTTAAAAATATTAAAAAAAGTGAGCGAAAGCATACTTCTATCCTTTAAGGTTAGCTCACTATAACCTTTTTTATACCAACAAATTTTGTTTTAAAGTAATGCAATATTTGAGAAGGTTTTTTTATAAACATAATATTAATCCTTATCCAAATGAGTACAATATTAATTCCAAGTATTTAATTTAAAACGAAATAGCCCCTTACATCACTTGATTTAAATGAATATTTTAGGAGTTATGTGTATGAAGCCGGCCAGCAGTCAAGAGGAGAATGGGTGGTGACTCTGCAAGGCACCATGCAGCGCGGCCAAAGAACACAATAGTCCTAAATACTTTTTATTTGTCGTATAATACATTTTAGATGAATAAGTTTTGTTTCAATTTACTTATTTTATGTTACTTTCCTTATCCAAATAGTTACTATATTACTTGCTTTTGTAATAATTTTAGGGTAATTCTTTTACCGTGGATATGCAATATCTTGTCATATAATAATTAAATGATCTTCACTTTCTCGGCAGTGTGGACGACTGCACAACGGCTGCGACTTTCAATGAGACAGATGATGAAAATGAGCTTAATGTTGAGTCGGAACATAATAAAAAAACTTTCTTTCTACTGAAACTATCTTATGAACTTTAATTCTGAACTACCCCACATGTAGAGTTATCGCTCATGCCACTCTACTCCAGGATCCCGTTCTTTTAATGTGAAGTTGCCATTATTGGCATCAATTTAGGCCTGACTGTTTTGCAGCAACATTTAATGATCAAAAATTTGTTGCTAGAATTTCTAAATGTGAGTTTCTATAAAAGTGTTTTCAGGCCCATATCCCCGAAGAGGAAGGCAGAGGCACAACTAGGGCACCCACAACTAGCCAAAAGACACTAAGTGCCACATTGTGATAGGTGACAAGCCTATCGCCAACTCGCCACATATCCAATACCGCAAGTGGCGTTATTTTTTTTCGAAAATTGAAACTACACATTTTACATTTCTTAGTTTTTGTTGCCTAACGCGGAGATAGAACCCAGGACCTCAAGAAGTCGTGTCCTACGCCGGAGGGTGAGACCACAGAGACGATGTATATTTCTAAATTTTTTTTTTTAAAAATATTTTGTTAGAGGTTTCTGTAACTTTGGATACAGTTGAATTTCAAAGTACCTCCCGAAGTGCAGATAAAAGTGTAACCATAATAACCATAACATATTCTTTATTTATATCATAACGAAAGTTTAGTTTCGTTTTTACGCCAAACTTGCTGAACTGATTTTGATATAAAAAAATATTAAACTTTGAAGAACGACATAGGCACACATAGTTGACATTTTTATCTAAAAATGTCAACGGGTAACTTTGAACAGCTAAATATTAAATAAATAGACTTGGCGAGCAAAGACGCGGGTAACAGCTAGTATATGATATACCTAAAACACAGCACTGTATTGAATATAATTAACATATGCAACTCAAACTCCGCAACAAAATGGAAGGAAGACAGTTGTGCCAATCTAACATTGATAAAAAAAAACAAAAAATGTAATTTGGAACCATAAACAAATAATTCATTCCCAATATTTTTTTGACTGAATGAAAAAATGAGCTACATTGCTTACAAAGTACACTTAGCACAAATCCATTTGTTCATATTAGCACATATATTACTCATTGTTAATTTTTCAAGCCTGACTCATTGGTATTTCCATTTTCCTCTTATTTAATACATGTAGGGCCAAAATTTCTGAATGCCTAATCATTACTTTTCCAACTACAAAATTGAGAGAATTCAGATACTATTTCAGTTATGGCTAGTTTCTAAAATTGGTAAAAAAATAGAATTGAAGGTATAACAAATAAACACATTTAGTTAATTTTCAGACTGAAATATGTTAATGACAACTGTAACTGAAGAATCTTGTATGCATTTTATTATGCATATAAAATAGTTAAGTTAAATAGCACCACATGTACTTTGCCGCTCCTTGTTGTGTGCTAGTTGTAATTGCAGGGATGAGTAAAACAATTCTGCACCAGATTATACCTCATATCCAATTTTGTAATTAATTGGTGCAGAACATTTTCATTTTTTGTAGCATACATAAACAATATAACATAATTACAGTTAAAGTATAGTATGAGACTTACTTTCTTTAGCATTGTAGAGTCCATTAGCCCACACAAGGGCCAGTACAGATGAAGCTGTATATAAAATAATTTGCCAAGGTTCATGTTTCTCAAATAGCTTGTTGATAGCCTTTAATGGTTGTGGTCTCTCACTCATATCTACAACAATGTATATGAAACAACAATTAGAATAAAAACTTTATGAACAAATTAAACAAATTTGGTCTAGCCAAGCCACACATTTTATGCTTGTGATATTATATAAGTTAACACTTATGTGTCCATATTTTGGCTAAAGGTATATTATAATCATGGATCATTTAATCCTATGTATAGGAATTTCAATGTCTGATATAACAACTATGAGTTATTTTTAGTTTAGCACTTGCTAGCCTAGCAAGTTATGGCCATCGTGTGAATGTCATCTGTAAGCATGAACTCATTTAGCAGGGGTACTTAGTCATAACTACCTGCGTAAACTGTTAAAGAAAGGAATTAAAAATTTTGCAACAGGATTTGAATCTTCAACAGAAGCTCATATGGTTAGAGTATTCGCCAGCTTGAGATGAAAGGATACAGGTTCAAATCCAGTCGGGGATTTTTTTTCTTTTTTAAAATTTGTAGAAACTATGAGTGACTCTAAAACAAGGATGCATATATTTTCCACAATTTAATTTTATTTGATCACTATAGTAAAAACTCATTGTAAAGAATTGTAGTGGACTAACATATTTTTACATTTTTTGGAGTTTACTCCTTAAGAAACAATTTGAGTTATAAGGCCCAGTACGGAAATTTTATGTGGAGTAAAATCAAGTGAAACACGAAAAGTTGAGGCGTTATGTAGAAAGAGACAAACATATGTAAGTCTTACCGTACTTCAGTATTTTTTCTCCTTCAGGACTGACGATCTCGCCCAAACAAAAGTCGACCCCGACCGGGTCGTCATTCGGCTTTGCCAAAGTCGAGTTACCAATGACATTGACATCAGTCGAATAATTTAAAAAGCAGTTGACTTGTTCGAATGATTTGATATATATTATAATTATCATTCGTAAGGAGTAAATTCCAATCGTGTGTCGTAGCTGACACACACACACTTTTTTTTATACAAGAGGAGGCGAACGAGCAAGTGGGTCACCTGATGGAAAGTGATAGCCGCCACTCATGGACATCTGCATCATCACATCAAGGTGCCTATTGTGTTTAGTAAACTAAGCCCAATATAGTCAAGAGTACAGTCAAATACAAAAAAGCAAGACACTGTTAACAATCTAAGGTATTACATAAGGTATACAATAGGTACATTTTTAGTTTTTAACTGATGAAAAAGAGTGTATCTCTCAATACATGATATATATATATTAATTCTGAGGTAACCAATCAAATTAATCTAATTTATATATGTGTAGCTTACACCATACCCATTTATAATCACACTAATGATGGCATAAAGTCATGGTGGTAATTGTAGTAAGCGTTAAGTTTATATTAAGTAATATATTTAATATACTTATATATTTATAATTTATTGACATGAAATTTTTATGTTACTTACTTAAATGAACTTATTTAAAGTTGTTAAATTATGATAAATTCAGCAAGTAGTGCAACTCTACAAGAACATTAATTCACAATTTTATTGACATGTTTCACTCTCATTACAAAGACATTTACGATCAAATCACTACTTCGAGCAAAATACAGATTAGATTGTAGGATTAGTTGGCTGATAAGCACAAAATTTCTACAACTGTTATGTACTTAGGTATGTAGTTAACAATTTATTGTGAACTATGGACTAATCCATACTGCGCGTAGTGCGCAATATGAACAATAAATAATAACTAACTAAGATTATAAAGTGGGTAATACAACGTATTTACAATTATTTGAAAGCATGTTACTTGTTATTACTTTTATTTGGCGCAAACGCAAAAATCACAGAAAAATGAATATTTTACTACTGATTACTATTTTTGTTACTACCTATTCATTAAACTATAAAGTGGTAAGGTTAAAATATAACTTAAAAACTTAAAGTACCTAATTTATTGACACAGTCGATTCGACTGCATCGATAAAACAATAGCTTAAAGTAATACGAAGTGTTAACAACGATTTAAAAACATGTTACCTGCTAATAATTTTATGTGGCGCAAACGCAAATATCACAGCATAAATGATTATTTTACTACTGATTACTATTTTTGTTACTATTGATTAAACTATAAAGTGGTAAGGTCTAAAAATATAACTTTAAAACTTAAAGTAATTGACACATCTAATCAGTTAAAGCCAAGCGAACCGCTAGCATGCGCTAGCATAACACAAGAAAGTATTGGATTGGAATGGAAAAAATAACAATGGTTTTCACTAACTTACCTAATGTCAAAGTATAAGTTTATAAACACTAGGAACGTAATACGTAATAAAAGGCAGGACTTCCATAGATACATAGCAAACCCGAATTTGGTATGAAGTTTGGCTTAAAGTGACAAATGTCACAAGACATAATATGGTGAAAATGTATAACCCGTATAATTTGAAAGTTAGTCTAAAGGCATTCAGATATAAGGCAACTAGTGTCATATGATTTAGGCGAATAAAAACATAGCAAACTTATTTTTTTATATGAAAGTTGCAAAAAACTGACTAATGTCATGCTAATTTCACTTCCTTGGAGTATTAAATCAACTGTCACTTGTTATTGTCACCATGTAACAGACGTTTGATAAGTCGTTACTTTTCAATCGCCGTGACCGTCGTTCCAGTGACAAGAAAGTAACCTTAAAAAATAATCGTGACTTTGTCACGTCGGTCACTCTCAGCATAATACATGTTACCTAGGTTATAAATTCCTTTAATTTAGGTAGTTATCGACATAGTTATCGCTTCGAATATAATTAGGCAAACGATTTAGGAGTCACACTCGTCTTCCAAGTAACGCAATGCCATTTAGCCGGATTTTCAACAGACTTTTAAAAAGGAGGATTTTTTCATTTTGCCTTATTCTTTTTTTTATGTAGGTATTTCCCAATCATACAAGAGAGAGAGAGCGTTAATTTAAAATATTTTTTAAACTTTTATAGGCCTACGACTGTTGTATATAAATAAGTGTTGATAGTAATAATTTAAAAACATATATCTAGATAACGACGTCAAACGTGACGTGTCGCTATCACTGCGATCGAACGACGTTCCGGAACGGCAACGGCATAGGTATCCACGTTACTTTGGAACGTAGTTCCTTGTCGACAGATCACAGCGGTCACGTTGATCAGCGGATCACAGTGACTTATTCACTGTGAAGTTATTTAATGCCCACCTCTACCATGTAACCCATTGGGGCGTATTACATTAGTCAATATTATCAAGATCCTAATATCGCGATATAGCAAGTATTGAAATGGGCTATTTTCTCAATAATATCATCATCAGTTTAAAGTTTAAAGTTGACATGCTACTAGATGGTAGAATTTCGCGATGACTGGTCCCGATTGGTACCACCGCTATACCTATTCCTGCTGCCATAACGTCAGTGCTTGCCATTGACGATTGCTGTTAGTTCAGAGGGTAAGATAACCGGTAAAAATACTTACCGAATTCAGTATTACTTGGCAGCGTGATTTTTTTATCAGGATATCCATCTGCTTGTTTGCATTCCATTATCATATAAAAAAACACACACTTAAATATCACACAAGAAATGATCTTGGGCGGCGATGTGGAAGATTTCGGCAATTATTATAGAATATTTATATTTAGGATTCCACAAAGCTGGACACGTTTCTTATATGAGAATAAACGTCTTTTCGAAACGTCACCAAAAAGAAAATGCGTTGTTTCCAATTTTCTACGAGTTGGTAACTTACTGTGTTAAATCTTGGATGTCTATATGCGACGTGTATTTCTTACCATCGTTTGTTTGTGTATCTCTGTTCTATATAAAAAAATATAATCTCTATCACTGTCTATCAATCTCTATCAGTGTCTATCAATGTCTATCAATCTCTATCTCTCGCTGTCTCTCTCTATATAAGAGACATAGCATAGCAAAGACAAAGAAACATGCAACAAACAAACAAACAGTACATCTCTAAATAAAGTAAATCGACAAAAGAATGAGATAAATATATATAATCCTACACATTTTTGTATTTGTGTCTCTTACCTTTCGTTTTTCCGTTGCATCCGGTTTGAAATCACAACGATTCTAAAGAAGTTTCACTTCAAAAATTATGTTGGTTAAAAGTATTTAAATATTCTTTCTTTCTTTTCATTACATTTCCCTGTGCATAAGTAAATTGAGTAGGTAGCAGTAAGTAAGTAAGTAAGTTGATAGTTGCAATTTCATTCGGTAGGTAAACAATCATTCTTATCTTTTTACCTAAACTTAACTATCAATCGTCACTAATAGATCATGTATCGATATCGATACTCTTCTTTTTCTGGACAGCCTTATAATGTCAGAATGGCAGTCATGTTTAAATGCCAATAGCAAGCTGTGTTCGTAGGTACTTCATGTCCATCTACTTAGAGGTCAATGGCTACCTGACCGAAATTGTGGCGCTCCTAAAAAAATATTAAACCTCTTTTCAAATACTTGTTCATGTCTCATAGAAATAGAAATATTAGAGGTCAATGATACATATTATAAAACAAAGTCCCCGGCTGCGTCTGTCTGTCTGTCTGTTCGCGATTTACTCAAAAAGTACTGAACGGATTCTCATTCGGTTTTCAACAATAGATAGAACAATTCTTGATAAAAATTTTAGTGTATAGTGAGTTTATGTTTTGTACAAACCAACGATATTAGTTCAATATGTCGGCAAAAAATAAGCCGATCGGGAGCTTTCCTCGAAAATGCTGCTCAAAAGATTTAACAAAACAATGTATGGTGGGATTTTTCCTCTTCGATAGATCTCAAAAAAAGTAAGCGGTGGTATATGTCTATCTTTAAAAAATAACCCACAATAACCGTTTTTTGCGTTTACTTAAAACAGTAAAATGAAGGATTACTTTAGAATATATTTTTAAGAATACGGTATTAACCCTTTATTAAATAAATCTGTTAGATACGTTATGCGTGTAATTTAGATCAAAATTGCCTTTTACACTATCAGAAAAAATTAACAACTAATGAGTTATCAAAAAGTTAAAATCTCCGGACGCAAAATTAAATATCGTTGAAGCATAGCAAAGACATGCGCGCTTACTGCATCCATCCATACTGACATCCTGATATCCAGACATACTCACAAACTTTCGCATTTATAATATTAGTAGGATTTTTATTCTTGAATAACCGAAGCGAAGCGAGGGCGGGCAGCTAGTGTCTTTATAATTTGTGGTTATTGATATAGAGTGACAGTGCAATATTTCCACGCGTTGCTAGTGTCTTTGGCTAGTCCTGGGGGCTAATTATGTATTTCAGTTGCCAACTCAAAATAGAAAAGTGTGCATCAAATGACGTCATTTGTGTTTGTATTTCTTTTGGTCACTGGAGATAGCAAATATAAAACACGTCATTTGACAGCTATTTGATGCACACTTTTCCACTTTAGTTGGCAACTGAGATACATAATTAGCACCCTGGTTACCCCGGTTTTGCCTCTGCCTACTTCTTCGGGGATATGGGCCTGAAGATACTTTATACTTTTTGTCTTAGACATTATTTTACATTTACAATAATGAATTGTTATGCTTCGGCCAAACTTTCTAAAAAACTAGTTTTTTCTTATTGGTTATTAGTAAAGATGTAAATAGAAATTCCAGTACCCGAGCGAAGCGGGGTCAGGGGGGGATTATGTAACTCAGTTACCAACTCAAAATGGATGAGTATACATGGAATCGCTGTCTAATGACGCGTTTTGCATTTGCTATCTCCAGTGGCCAACAGAAATACAATAGAGATAGCAAACACAAATGACGTCATTTGATGTACACTTTTACAGTTTGAGTTGACAACTGGGATACATAATCACCCCCCAGGTCGCTAGTCTACATCGACACTATTTTAAAAAAAGGAAAGTTATGTATTTTTGGATGTTTAAACGAACTAACTCAAAGACTACTGAACCGACTTGAAAAACAATTTTACTAGTAGAATGTTAGGTACAATCACTAAGTAGCATAGGCTATCTGAGAAATATAAGTATCCCTACTAAAACTTGAATAATAATGTAAAATAAAGGTAAAAAAGTTAGCTATAAAATGTCTTACTTCGAGTTCGCTATGAAAATCATAAAATATAAAAGAAAAAAAGTTGTACAATATTAAAGAACGTATAACGTTACGTAATGTAATCTACAAATAACTTCTCAACACCGAAATGCCGGCCATATTCGGACCATGTTATCCATACCTTTGTATTAATGCCCAAAAAAACCATTTCATATTTTAGACGGGATTCCACATTTTAATATCTGTAGATTATGATCATCAGGAGACATTGGCCAGAAGCGTGCACGTCACAATGCCTACCAGTCTATTGGACTGCAATTCTGGTCCGAAAAAGCGCCCACTCGGTTTAGAACATTCCCTGGAGGCGACGCGTACTGATCCGCCCACGTCGTTGCGAACAGAGTCAGATGAGGCGATGAGGGCCGCCTCCCATCTCACCAAGCCCGAACAGGCGAATCGAAGAGTGTAGAGTGTCAAATAGGCACGGGAATGTGACAGGTGGAATGGAAGCGAAGATGAACGAATTGAAATCGAATTGAATCATCTGTGATGAATGAGAGATGCCTGGATTTACTGTGTGTATGTAAGGAGACTAAGCGAAAGGGTTGGGATACTTTTGATATCACCGCTGGCGGGTTGGCCCTGTGGTCTAGTGTACCGCAGACTGATCACGCCAGCGCCGAGGTAGGTATCATCTTATCGTCTCACTTAGCCTAAGGTTTGAAAGACTATAATCTTGTTGGCCCGGGATAGCTCTGGGGCCGTATTAAGCCGTAGTTATGGGAGTTTTTGTAGTACGCTCCGGTAAATTCGTCGTCGACTCATGACCTGGAAAAGTTTTGGGATTCTGTGATGATCCTGGATATGGTTGAAGGAAATGAAGGAGTGATTATGTGTGGTGATTTGAATGGTTGGGTGGGAACATGACGGAACCGGTCCGTCGCGTTCCCACCCAACCATTCAAGTCACCATCGTTCTAGGACCTTATGATGGTAAGAGAGTTAAAGATGCTGGTAAACCTGTTGTGGATTTGTGAGTGGAGAGAAATATTCTTGTATCTAACACATTTCTTTAGCATAAGGACATACATTCGTTTACATAGAGAGGCAATGATCAAATGAGTATGATAGATTTGATTTTGGTTGGTAGTGTAATTTAGGTAGACAGGCGCCCTAAATGTTTAATGGACACGAGAGCTTACAGGTGCCCTACTCTTAACACGGACCTCTACTTATTTACTAGGCGGTTTAGGTGTCTGTTTAAAAAGTGGAGGCATTGATTAGTACGTGTTCCATTTGGAAGGCTAAAAAGGATTAGGAGTGAAAAGTTGTAGGACCCGAGTAAAGGAAGCAAGTATGAGAGTCAAGTCCAAAGCTGGATAATGTGTGCCTACTGGACTTAGATATGGATGACTGTTGGAATTTTTTATTCATGTTTTGTTTATGTTTATTTGCCTTTAGTAGTGTACATCTTAGGTTTTACATTCTATACATAGTGCTTACTACTATACCTATTATAGGCTTGCAAATTTTTGAAAGTTAGCATGCTGAATGTCGAAAATGAGGTATGTGGAAGTGCAAAGATGTACAAGTCTATGAATGGTGACGCATAGTAGGATGAGGAGGCAAAGGAAAGAAGAAAGTCTGGTTAGACTATGTAGGTATCATGTTTGCAATCGAACGACAATGTGACAAAGCTGAAGAAAGAAATGTACCGTTGTTGCAAGAATATCACCAAACACTTAGTGAAAGGGAAGCGCGTATGAAATTTGAAGAGAGTTTGGCTAACAGCTTCGAGATGAATACCAAACTTACATACCTTTTGGAGAGGCACACGCACAACTCCAAGACTTATCTTGGAGTTGTGCGTCTGCCTCTAGAATGAATATAATTAAGTCTAAGAGTGGTGATATTCTTGCAAGCACGGATGACGTGTTAATTTTAATTTTTTGATGTTTTATGGAGATATATATGATTATGCACAAGATGCTGCCTCTGGGTCTGAGAACTCGAATGACTTAGAAATAGCGGAGACATGTGATGGCATTATGATGGAAGAAGTTGCATGGGCGATTAGAAGTAGTGGTAAGGCTGCGAAAGTAGATATGGTTACAGCTGAGATGATCGAGCTTGGTGGTCCTGCCTTCCGGGAACCTTTTTGACCCTATGTAAGAAATGTTGGAGGACCGGCCGAGTTATCGAAGACTGGAGGCCTGTGGTCATCGTGTCTTTGTATAAAGGCAAGGATTCACGCATGGACTGCACCAGTTACAGAGCCATCACTTCGATCAGTTTAGAATCAAAAGTGTATGGATTTTTGGGGAGAAAGACTTGCTGTGGTATAACTTTGTTGTGGTTTGTTTACTGTTAACATTTTTATATGTGGGTACCTTCAGTAACATCCAACCAAATATGTATTGAATGTTAAATTAAAACAGACTTTTTTATCTTTAGTTTCAAAGCTCTGATGATGCTGTAAAAAGTGAAACCGGTTGGCTAGAAAGTAACCGAAAGTGTTAAATAAAGTATCTTGTGGATAAGTACAAGTGTTAACTACAAAAAAACGTGCGTATACAATGGAATTCCACCAAGTGCCGACGATAGCAAGTATAGATTCGACCAAGTTGTAAACTGCCTGCTTGATGCAGATGATGCTGTACTTTTGGGCTCTATTCCATTTGAGCTGCGAACACTGATCACAGTTATGAAAGGTGATAATGAAGAAATACTTATACTTAATTTTTGACAACATTTAAAACATTTGAATGCGATGAAAACCAGTTATGGTATTTGAAAGAGACGAAACCAGAACAAAAGTAAGAGAGTAAGAATGAATAAGTGAAATTGTATACCTTGGTTTTGCTTTTAGCAGGGATGGAAGGTACACCGCGGATGTATAAAAGAAGCATGTGTACAGCGAATAGTATGTATGAAGTGCTGGATAAGCTATTTCAAAGCGAGATTTTGAGTCAAAGAGACTCTATGACAGATAGTTTTGTGCGTTTCCCAACGTTGTTATACGGAAAAGAGAGTTGGGTATTTCAGAAAAAGCATGAGAATTGGATAAACGCAGTTGAAATGCGAGCGCAACGGAAAATCTGTGGTGTTTCGCTCGCTGACCGCATTTGTAACAGTACCTAAGATAAAAGAAAGAGTGGGATTGAAATAAAGTGTTGGTGTTAAAATGAGAAAGGGAATGCTCCGTTGGTTCGGACATGTAGAAAAACCGACTAATGAAAGATTGGCAGATATACAGTGCGAATGTCAATGGATGTAGGTACCCGGGGAGTCTTAGGTTAACATTCTACGATCAAATCGCTCGGGTGTGGTCCGAAGATGGTGTCAAGAGTCTCCGAAACAGGCCAGAAAGGTCTGCCAGGATCGTGAGGTTTGGCACTCGATACTCTCTGCTTACCCTGTAAGAGACTTAGCGAGAATATATGTACGTGTAGGCAAAAATGTTTTTTATGTAAACTACATAACGGAAAAAAATTGTATCTTCAAAATTACAGTAGGTCTTTTATGAAGTATAACTAAGTCAAAACGAAAGAGTCAAAAAGAAAGGTAGGTACATAAGAGAGAGTCAGCAATATTTGGAAATTACAGGGTCTTTGTTAGGAGTGAAGGTAACTTTCAGTAGTAATAGAGCTTCATGCTTCATGGTCGTGGATTTGATGTCGCAGCCGCAAAGTCTCCCGTATGCTCTCCCTCTAAGTTACGTTTAATGCGACTCGAAATAAACACTATGAAGAAATGCTGTTTATTTTTATCAAATTTAAGTTGGTGTGATAGGGGTACCTATGTAATTTGTACATTATTTTCTCAACTGCATTAATTTGTTTCAAGCGCGTTGTATGTAACTGTATAAACAATTGTAGTGATTTGATTTTAGTTAATACCTTGTACATAAGTCTTCTTTCTTTCTTTAGGTTTTGGCCTTCACGTTAATATTTAGCCATTAGTCAAGTAGAAATTTGCATCAAATTTTATATCAATTTCAATTAATTTTAATTAGTCATCAGTCATAAGTCGTCAGGAAGTCATGTCAGGCTCTTGGGTAAAGCGGTGGCCTGTTTACTCAAGCTTCTGAATGAGATTTGGCGGCAACGAGGAAATACACGATACGCTAATTTCTTAATGATTATTTCATTTGTGCACTTTCACTGAACAAAATGCCACCAAAATTGAGTAATTTCACTCAATATCAACACGAAATTTGATAATTATGAAAAAACTTCGACCATCTTTTCTCTCGATGGTGCCAAAACCAAAGAGTAAAGTAACTGTCCATAAAGGGAAAGAGAAACCTCTTTGCCGATTTTCGAAACCTATGGAAACTACCGCTATCTGGTGACGGATTAATTAAAATAAATG
>NJDC01058216.1:10120-23104 GCA_002245475.1 Calephelis virginiensis | reverse complement strand
AAAGTTTATGTAAGTTCTTTTTGTGTACAGTAAATGATTAAATAACTAAAAAAAAGGATAGTGCCATAACCACCATCATTACGTCATGCCACAAACAAGAGAAAGAAAGAAAAATATATTTTCGTTTTTGAGAGAAAAGTCCGAAAACCATTGTTCCGCAGTCTTTTATTAGCTTTTTCTCTGTCCCTGTTACTTCTCCGGGAATACGTACATGAAAATACTTTTTCTCACTTTTATAGGAGATAAAATACAGCTACATGTAATTAACGTTTGAAGAGTATATATCATTAGATTGACTTATTAATAATAAGGCTATAAATAAGTAACAGCTTATTTGCCTCCGTAGCCATTGCGAGCGATGTTTGCTTCAAACCAGTTTTTATTCATTTAGATTAATAATTACACTGAAATTAAAAAATCTCTGGCTTAGCCACAAACCTATAGGCTACTACTGGAGGTTGCACTCCTAACAAAGAACTGATGTCATTTCCAAATATTGCAGACGCTTTCTAACGTACCGGTCTCTCTCTCATTTTGACTTTGTTAATTGACTTCTAAAGACTCTCTGTGTTAGTGGTAATATGAAAAAAGGCATGCTCTGTAGGTTCGGTCAAGTTTGTATTAAAAGGACAATAAAAAAATTGTATCTTCACGCCCATATCCCCGAAGAGGTAGGCGGAGCCACAACCAGGGCACCCACGACTAGCCGAAGATACTAAGTCCCACAATGTGATAGGTGGCAAGCCTATCGCCAACCGGGCACATATCCTATTATTTTATATTTTTTTTATTAGTTGCAGTCAAGTCCAACAACTGAACCACTAGACCACAGAGGCGATCAAAAAGGACAATAAATGTGGAGTAAGCCCAGCAGATCTGCAAAGATTGTGACATTTGGTACTCGATACTCTTTGCCAACCAACAAACCTTGGCATGCATATGTGTGAAGACGACACTAAAATAAAAAAATTAAAGAAACCTCCGACAAAACCTACAAACCATCTCGAAACGTCATCGTTCTAACAAAAAAATAGGATTGAAATCGGTCCATCCGTTAACAAGTTATGATGCCACAGACAGACAGTCACACACACACGCACACATGCACCCATGCAACTCATAACACCCCTCGATTTTCTTCTGGGATTAATAAAAATATGTCGTTTCTTATCCACTACAATATTACTTAATGTGTTTTGAAATCGACACCCATTTAATTATTTATTTATGAATTCTTGCAATAGAAATATAATATTGTTTTAATATTACTACAGTGCTATGCAGATACTCATCTTTTCTTACTATAGGTCGTGGCGTATACGTTAGTATTTTGCCATTAATCAAGTAGAAATTTGCATCAAAGGAGAATGCCAAAAAAAACCCAGTTGCAGCCACAATGATTTATATCTCAAAAAATCAGTAATAATTAGTAATATAATATTAACCATACAAGATCGTGATCCTTACTGGCAGACAATCGAAATTGCCTGTTTTATTGTCAAAAAAAAACAAGTTTTATTCAGGTACTAGTTTAAAATAAATAATTATTTTATTTTAAGAAAGTATTTTTTTATTCACAAAAACATGGTGTTAAATGTATTCCTGAAATATATTTTTTAAATATAAATTCAGATCCAAACATTACGATTCATTTAATATTTTTCATAAACTGACGAATTACATTCACCGCCATGTCAATAGTAATAAGGAACTGTTTCACTCTATTATTAGGATAGCTAACAATCATGTTAGATAAATAAAGAAAGTGGCACGATCTGACAACGCACCTAGCGTTGTCAGATCGGAGCAGGTAAAAAGTGCTACACTGCTACTTGCTAGAGACTGAGCGAGCGTGATAGCAATAGTGAACACTGCAGTTAGGGAGAGACAAATAGTGTTTCATATTTTTTTAGGTTGGGCTAGACATGAGAACTCTTTTAGACATCCTGCTGCCATGTTATATCGTGTACTCTTTAATTAATTATAAATAAAATATATTATACCTACACTTTGGTTTGATTTTGACTTTACAACTTTATATTCTTAATTTTGGCAATCGATACTCTCTGCCTACCCCGCAAGGGACTTGTTGTGCAGATAGGTAATTAAGTACCTTTATATCCGATAGGCAAGCACTCGCGCGATTAAAAATATAATGCAGAAGGTACTTTCTTCTCGATCTTTCTTTTTTTTTAATTAATACGATAGTATCTTTGATTCTATACTATTAAAATACAATAATAAAACAAGCAATTTCGATTATCGGGCAGTAAGGATCACGATCTCGTATGGTATTATTATAGTACTAATTATCTCTGATTTTTTGACATCCACCTCATTATGCCTGCAACTGGGTTTTTTTGTATGGAACTGTGGCATTCTCCTTTTATTAGAATTTTAATAAATTATAATTAGTCATCAGTCATAAGTGGTCAGTAAGTCATGTCCAGTCATGTCAGGCTCTTGGGTTAAGCGGTGGCCTCATTTCTCAAGCTCATTTAATGAGATTTGGCGGCAACGAGGAAATACACGATACGCTAATTTCTTCATGATTATTTCATTTGTGCACTTTCACTGAACAAAATTGTACAAAATGCCACCAAAATTGACTAATTTCACTCAATATCAATATCGAAAAACTTCGACCATATTTTCTCTCGATGGCGCCAAAACTCCCCTAGATACTCATCATTATTAAAACTTTATTTTTGTTTGCAATTAAGTAAATTCAAAATTTACAAGTAATTTAATTTTTTTTTTATTACTTGTCCCCATATTTAATTAACTCTGGCTATCTTAATAATAAATAAAAACTAAAGTACTCCAAGGTATTCATTCACATTATGGTATATTTTATAGCAATATAATACATACTATAATGCCAACTTAAATAATGCCTTGAAGTACTCTAGCCTGTGTTCCTTTCTAAAACGGTACCAGTCATGTGGGTCATGAGTCGGAACGTCAAAGCCATAAATCTAGGTGTAACCATCTCACTAAACCACTTCCCATAAAACGAGGTTTTTTTAATAAGTTGCCAAACTATTTCGAAGATAACAAGTATGTGCCAGAACGTAGCAAAGACGGCATAGAAATGTGTCTTCACGCCCATAACTCCAAAGAAGTAGGCAGAGGCACACTGACGACTAGCCGAAGTCACTAAATCCCACAATGTTATAGGTGGCAAATCTATCGCCAACCGGGCACATATAAAATCCCGGACAACGTTATTTTTACTAGAAAATTGAAAATACACATTTTCTATATTTTTTGTTGGGGCTCGAACCTGGGACCTCAAGGAAGTCAAGTCCATTTGACTACAGAGGCGATCAGAAGTCTGTATAAACTTCCAAATTACCATGAACCATATAAAGTAATATACGCTTAAAATTTCGGCCTTGTTTGAAAAGGTTTTGAATTATCATTCTTATGGAATGCCAACGTTGTTAAATTCCGGCATCTACTTGTAGCCATTGAAATAAGTTGGCAATTTTTTTTAGAGTTACACGTGTGTAAATAACAACATTATAATTGCAATCTTATGGAAGCTGGATAAAAATGGTTTTGACACTTTAAAATTGTAAACGATGTAAATGCAAATGCAAACTCAGGGAAGTCCCTGCCAGAACGGCACTTTCCTGATTGTATTTGAAGGTTCTTAGCTTTGTGCGGAGCTGGATGGTTTAGTAGATCTCAATACTGTAAAATATTCTTCTAGCAGACAATTATCATAAAACTTTGGACCCCTTTTTACGAAGTTTGCGGAGACGGAAGAGTACGAAATTTAGCTCACTTGTAGTTTATGTATAGGAAAAGTGCAGAACGCTAATATTTTTCAATAATAATGCTTACAAAGTACGTTAAATCAATAAATAAAACAATACCCACATTACCATGCATTTGACACACACAAACAAATATATTGATAATAACGATAAAAGATCACAGATGGCGCACTAAGAAGTTTAAAAACAAAGTAGTTGGTCTTGAGAAATGAAGTTCTTATCAACCAGATATTAAATTTCATTATTAATTAATCGAATTTCGACCAATGGGTGACCACTAGTAATAAATAAATATATAAATAAATGCTGATAGTTTCCACCTACTTTACGTTATTGTACCTTCGCACCATATTTACTTGAGGCTCATCTTGCGCTATTCGTGTTCATTTTTTGTGTGGTCAATGAATTTGCAAAGCAGCTATTTGCAGTCACTCAATTTTTATAGCTTTTACAGCAGGTAGCTAGCGTTACATTTGTAGCTAGCCTATTAGTTGCAAAATCTTTAAGTGTGTCGGTGACCGCGCATTATCTCGCCTGTATTCCTTGTTTTATACTATTTTTTTTTACCTGATGAAAACTTGTCACTTCTGTGAAATTGATACCTTTAATAAAAATACTATGCGGCCATTGCAAAGCCGGTATCTTAAGCATTTTGAAGTAAAAGCCTTGCTCTCTAATATTATAGCCTCTCTACTATTCCAGAGTTTGAAGGTGTGTAAGAGGCGAAAAATTGTAGACGCTCAATCACCAATGTGGTGTAGCTGAAAACTTTTACCTGGATAGCAGATAGTGGGGACCGTATAAACTAGTGCGTGGGAATACTCCCCACTGTACAGGCGATAGAATACGCAGAGATTTAACACCTTCCAGGAGATTAAGAGGTTCTAATCCTAAGGGTAGATTTGTGGACAAGCCGTACCGTTCTAAGTTGTATTCTATCTAATTAAAGGTTTTAGTAAGGGGGTGCTTCAGTTTAAAGTTGACACCAGTAGCACTCCATGTGTAGACGTACTTGTGCTTTATAAAGAACAATGATTTTTTCGGGCGTGAAGTAACGTCGTATATGGTTCAAAAACTCCCATTTTTAAGCTAATTTACTTTGCTTTTCGAATGATGCTGAAATGGAATGTTTGTTTGTTGTGTGATGTTGAATTGAATTAGACGCAACACGAGATATGTTTTCTGGTACGAGTAATAAGACAAGACATTGAAGCTAATTAATTATACACAATCAGTAATTAATCTTTACATTTAAAAATTAATCATCATACCGCGTGGTCATCGCATCACGCCTGAACGAATTGACTTTTTTTTTAAATTCTAATTAAATTATAAAATTTGTCTAATTATAGAATTAAAATTATAATTTAATTGCAATTTTCCTGTTTTATCAAACCATAATACGTTTATATTTTTTTTGGCGGAAAATTGCAAATTAAATAATTTCATTTGGATTTAAGTATTGATTTCCGCAATGTAACTCCTTCTTCTATCATTTTATTTTTATTTTGTTAATTATTTCTTGTATTCCTTATTGTCAGGATAAGGTTCTTATGAAACGAAAAACTGGGAATATAGGAAAACAATGCTTTCAGCCATATAATTTACCATTATAATAAATTAACTTTATTTCCTTAAATAAATAGGTAAATTTTTGTGTTTTCAAATTCATTATTGTCTTGATCATAGTTTATCATAGTTTAATACCAACTTAAGGTTTCTTCTACGTTTGTTCTTTTTTATAAATATGACGGCTACTGTTTTGGTCTCTTGACATATAATTAAAATAAAATAAAAAATCAAAATGTCCTCTGAAACAAACGAAAAGGACTTCGAATTTTTAAATAATAATAATGAGGATGAGTACAAGTTATTGGAAAAATAAATGTGTTCACCTCGGTTTGAAGATCAAAGTGATTACAAGTGGAAGTGTGGGGGGAATATGAATGAGAAGGGCAGGCAATCAGCACTTACATCCGATGTTATATATTCATTCATCAATATAGCATTTGGATTTGATCTCTATTCATTTTCTTTAAGATTGCTTGTTTTGGGTTTTAGCCTACTTGAAAAAAGGAAGATAACAATTCGACTATATGTTTTATTTTTATTTCTGTATATTTGTAACCCGAATGCTCGGCTTATAGCTGGCCGATTTCGATTCTTACTTTTAAAAAGATAGGTAATTACTCCTAGGTAGTCCCATATTAATTTTAACATGATCTGTACATTTCTGCATCATTTCATTCAACATAAATGAAATTTTATGCAGGATTAGGTATACACAGGAGCTGCTATTAGGATGTTACCTACTAACAAACTTAAAACATGCGACCATTTCGGAATCATTTGCTATATTTCAAATAAAGAAATATCTGATCAGTACGTAGTACCTACTCAAAATAGTTGGGAGTCGGTTGTTGCAGTTTTACTGCGCTTAATTATAAGGTAAGTAAACGTTTCCATTAGAAAAAAAACAACATTTGCGCCATTTGTGGTCCGCAGTACTTGTAGCATAAAGTCCTTGACTTAACGATTCGATGTGGATCTTGACATTTGAAATATTAAATAAACGAATAACATCTCTTAGATTTTGTCAAAAATGACTTAATGAAAGAGTTTTTGAGCGTTTGATGTATGTTGGACTCGCTTCCAGATGAGAATAATGTTTACAATGGTTATCACTTACCTAGCAGTACTTGTCTCCTCGCGCAGTGGAAGCCTTATACGAGGGAAGAAGGTAGGGTATGGGTCGATATATATAATAATAACTGGGGGGCTACTTTCCTGGTCGTCTGCTGTGTTGTGCTGTGATCCACGTACCGACACGTTGCACAAAGTACACACCGAATTTATTGTATTATCCGAATCACCGTACAGCTTGCCCAAAGCAAGTTAATTATACAATTATATGCCGTATAAACCAAATCACACTGACGTGATTACCGATCAAATTAGATAAAATTTTCACACAGCCATTTGTCAGCTAGTAACTGTGAGACATAGCGAATGACAGATTAGCCATTTGACATCTGGCAGTGGGCGTGAGCATTTGCCATTGCCGCGCGGGGAAAATACTGAACAATGGAACAATGTACTATGTACATTAATGTAAGTAATATAAAAATGAAACTGCTTTAAGATGCCAAGTACAAGTTACAAGCACTGGGATCTGATAAGAAAACCAGAGATGACCATGGAATTTCCTGATTACCAATTTAAATTATTGATATCAAAAGAAGAATTTTGAATCAGATTTGAATTTAATCAATACTTACTTACTTGTAGTTTAGTGTGTGTGTTTATAAGTTACATGTCATGTCCTGTCATGTACGTTATGGTTGAATTTTTGTGTATGTAGATATCTAAGAGGCTAAACGGAGACAGGGGTTACTTTTGATCCGAAATCTAAGAGTCGGATAACTTTAATACCCCACTTTTTTTCATATTTGTCGTGAGTCTAAAATGTTTTACGAACTCAAGTTTAACTTGCCTTGTTTTCTACATTTGCTTTAAAAAGTTTAAGAGGATAAATAAATGACATGTGATTGTAAAAGGTAAGAAAATAACTTGGCAAATTTCACATAACGGTTTTTTATACTCCATTGGCAAGGTATTGCTAAAAACGTAAATATGTTTAGTTACATACTTTGCATGGAAAATCTAGAATAGGCTAAGATCCACAACATGTAGACACAAATATATTTACAAGAGTTGACCTTATTTGCTAATGTAGATAATGCATCAACGAAGACAAATCAAACAAGTCAATAAATTCAACATATTATAAATGTTCAAGTCTATTCAAAAATTATAAAATAAGGCTGACAGTAGTCTTCTTATATCAAAACGAACAAAGTTTTTATAAATTATATGTTTATGTTCAAAACTAAAGCCTTTTCTTCAGGCGCCTCATACTGCCTACACCAGCCCTTAAAATCGTTGAAAATCCGGTTGTGTTTAGTCGAATTTTACATTTTTTTTCAAGTTACAAATATAGTAATGTAATATTATAATAAATCACATAAACTTCCTTCTCGTTTTACTACTACTTTTATATAATATGTAATAACTCTTATAACTAGAATTGATCTAGCTTAACCAGACTTGAGCAAAAAGACACATTTTCCCCAGTGTTGATCCGGGCTTCTTTGCCAGGCAGCTCGTAAAAGGCGAGCATAGGCTTACTGTCACTAAAACCGTGACATCCTACTAGGTGGAAGAGTCTCGCAACAACTGTGGTATCGCCGCCTTACCTATTCCTGCCGCCATTACGTCAGTTCTTGACGTTGACGTGTTCCCGTACGGAGGCGAAGGTAGCCGGTAAACTTACTTTTGCTCGAGGCCTAACATCCCGGCCTCAGTTTAGCATTGCAGCATTACCGCCTATGGTGTCTAGGCGGCTTAAATTTCTTACCATCAAGAAATCCGTCTGCTTGTTTGCCTTCCAATGTCATAAAAAAAATTTAAATAAAAACTGACACTAAAGAAATGCAAAAGATTTATAAAACACTAGTTGTTATCCGTGGCTTTGCTTGCTTGGCAGTTAATATATTTACTGATTAATGTTATTTTAATTAAAGACTTGTTTGTATACCACTTCAATAAGGACTTTCTTACAAGGGTTTAAACCTTATTAAATACATATCTCCCCATTTTCAATAAGTAGCCCAAACATAAAGTTTCATGTTTATAACTTAAAAAATGACGGTCTTTCGTACAAACTTTCAACTCCTATTTCACCCCCTTTGGGGTAGAATTTCCAAAAATCCTTCCTTAAAGGGTGTCTACTCAATAAAACGACCCCATTCACCAAAATTTCATGGCTATGATTTAAACAGTTTTTGCTCAGCAATAATGAATTAGACAGCCAGTCATGACGTCAGTATCTATATTTAATATTTTATACTTATAAAATAATATTTAATAAGTATAGATACTTTTATTACATGGTAGTGAAAGTATTACAAAATTGCGAGAGATTTAAAGCATTTAAAATGTATGTTAGAGAAATAGAAAGAATCATTTGGATGGAAATGATTTCAAATGAAAATGTATTGTAAAGAATAAAGAAGATAGAAAAGCGATACTCATTAAAAAACAAGAGATAAACTGTAATCGATCGTTTGTATAAAGAAAGATTGCTTCACCGCTAAGAACTCATGAATAATAGAATAAGATGGAAATAAATTGTACATGCGTGAAGAGCTAAGCCCACTCTTTCTGCTTTGTGTTAAGTACTTCCTTAAAATGTAGTAATATTATGAGATATGTCACAAGAAGATTTATAATCTTGTATGGTAGGATAATGTTGATGTCGAACATGTGGAACAATGGGGATGAGAGATTGGTTTCGGTCAGTGCTTTGAACTTTTGAGCTTCAGTTCGACTGGTTTTATCTACAAAATAAATATGCAATATATGAGTTGCAGTAATTAAAAAGATGAGAATGAATGAGATGAGAAGAGAAGGTGTAGGTGCTCCGTGTTGGTCCGGTCTCGTTTGCAAAATAGACCATCTGCCTTCCTGCCAGGCAGCTCGTAAAAGGCGAGCTTCACTAACACCATCATATCTGACTCTATGGTAGAGTTTCTCAGCGACCCACCGGGAACAAAAGAAATCATTTGACTGCGGACTTCTTTCAATTAGGTTTTAAGAACTTAAACTTCCAGTTTTAATTTATAATGAGCAAAACACATTCCATTACATATGTGTTACTAAACAATGTCTATAATTGGATTTTCCATCTTCGTTTCTCAAGACCAACTACTCTGTTTCCAAACTGTATGATTATAATTTGTGTGCCATCTGTGATCTTTAATCGTACTCATCAATATATTTGTTTGTGTGTGTCAATAGCATTTTATTTTTTGAATTAATGCACTTTATAAACATTATCATTAACAAATATTAGCGTTCTGCATTTCTCCTACCCATAAACTATAAGTGTGCCAAATTTTATGATCCTGCGTCCGCGCAATTGTCGTAAAAAGGGGCCAAAGTTTTTGCTTCACGTATTAATTTATAGGTATTATGACACAATATGTAGGTACATATGTATTTTAATAAGCAATAGATTATAGAGCAGTATATAATTAGTAATGACATAAATAAAGGGTATTGCAGGAAAGACGGCCTTGCTATACTAAAAAAATCGCTTTAATATGAGATGCGACATACACCTTTATTAATCTGATAGGGCAGTGAACAAGCACAAGGGTCTATTAATGATAAAAGCCACCACATCATATATGTCACAGGTGCGTCGGTGTCCTGCGGTCGGGATGTTGATGTTTAAACATTTATTTCCCGCTGTACCTTTGCCAATCTTTTCGGGAATACTTACTTACTAAATATAAAAAAACGTATCACCTCTATTTTATGTTTTACTCCTTTTGTTATTAATCTAAAAGCTTACAATAGTTACAATTAATTATCTAATAGGAAATGTTACATTGTTCTGACTCTTGAATATAACAATGTAACATGTAACATTAAATTATTACGTTTTTATATATTATGTTTTATCCAATTAAAAACTATTCATGTAAAATGTTACGAAGAGGAGTCAATATGGCTCTCACTTTAAAAAAGTCATGTGGATCTAAGTTTCTGGCCCTACATACTCGAGCCCTACAGTCCTTAATCTCACAAATTTTATATTTTTGTCAAAATTTGTAGTCATATTTTAGACAACGAAACACTTACTGTTCTATGTATCACTTATAATTTATTACTGTGTAAATAGCGTACTGGTTTATACAGCGCTTATACAGCATCATCAGGGCTAAAACTTAAACTACTAAGTAAAGTTAAGTAAGTAAACAGTACAAGTGTTTCTTTGTTTAAAAATATCAATATTTGGAAGTTTTATCAAGCGCCGACGATGGAAAATATCAAAAAAAATACATAGTTTTGGCTTATCGCTACTATTCCTAGATATGATTGATTCCTAGATATTTTTGAATATTCTTAGACAAGTAAAACAAATTAAATCTATTTCCAAAGTAAACAAAATACGAGTATATATGCTTGTGTTACGGGTGTTAGTCAACGATTCTTATACATAGAAATACTTAAATAGATATCAAAATATATTTAATAAATACCAAAACCCGTAAATGCAGACATCTAAATGTTCATCACACAATTAATCCAGATACTTTTTACTGGATTTAAAAAATAAATAAATGTAATAATATATATCCCAAGTTACACAATTTGAATCTAAACTCAATGTAAGCAAATTATGTTATGGGTGTCAACGATTTTAGTAAATAGAAATACTTAAATAGATACCAGAATAAAATGAATAAGCACCCGAATAATGAAAATCAAATTGAAAAATTATTTATTTGCGGAATATGTGTGTTAAAAAGTTGTCACAAAGATATTTAAACATACAACATAATCTAAAACAAATGTGTGCAAATATTTATATCCATTTTAACATTTAAAACACAACACTTATTTATATTTTTAATAGATATTTTGTTTATTTATATGATTAGTAAACTACACAATTTATTACAAACAATTTTCAAAGTAGAATAATTTTAATCCTATCTACTTATTATCTCCTTATTTCATTTGTGCACTTTTACTTAACGAAATTGAACAAAATGCCACCAAAATTGACTAATTTCACTCAATATCAACACTCAATATCAAATTCAATAATTGTGAAAAAACTTCGACCATCTTTTCTCTCGATGGCGCCAAAACTCGATTTATCGCCTTATCTATTCGTGCCGCAATAATGACAGTACAGACACTCATTTCCCTTGCCCAAGCGTAAAGAAGGTTGTACACTTGCACACGAGGCCTACCACAAAAAAAACACGATGAGCCTGCAGAAATAGTAGTAGTATCTTTACGCCCATATCCCCGAAGAGGTAGGCAGAGGCACAACCAGGGCACCCACGACTAGCCGAAGACACTAAGTCCCACAATGTGATAGGTGGCAAGCCTATCGCCAACCGGGCACTTATCCAATCTCGAGCAACATGTTTTTTTATTAAAATTTATTAAAATTAAAAAAAACCAAATTTTCTTTTTGTTGCCCGACCCGGGATTCGAACCCGGGACCTCATGCAGTCAGTCAAACACCTGAACCGCTAGACCACAGTGGCGTAGAGGCGAGAGAGAGAGGCCTGCAAAAATATAAATTAAATACCTCTTTTAATTATTCCCCTTTCTAAATTGCCACAACCCATCAAACATCCAAAACCTATTCAACTATTTAGCATGTGTCAAACTATCGTTCAAAATAGCACCCCACATTCGAGACAAATTACGTATCGTTATGAAAATTGAAACCTCAGCAAATCGATGTTTAGTAGTGTAAGAACCATTAATCATAGGTATTGCCCTTCTAGAGGACGAGGAAATATTAAAGCTATATCGTAAATATAAGCTGGACAAAAGGTTCGCAGATAAATGTCGCATAGGTGATTAATAACCCCAGATAGGCGAAGAAATCGTTTTTGTATATTAAAAAATGTGTTGAGGGTTCCGTGGTTTGGACAATAATGACATTATTTTTTTAAATTTTGATATAGAGATCAAGACGGTACTCCTGATAGTTAGAAACACCATAGATGTTACCGGTGCGTGTCGTAAGTCTAAACTGGACGTAAAATGTTGGATTAAAAAAGTTTTTTTAATACATGACCTAATGACCGGGATCTTAGTCCACGTTTTTAATTGACCTATTTTCAGCACGTAACACGATAGCAGCGAGCACTGACGCTATGTTTGCAGAAATAATAAGGTGGTGCTCCAATTCGTGTGAGCTGCTACCCAGCATTCTTTCACTTAGTAAATTGAAGTAACTGGTAGTTTATCTATACACGTTTTTTGGAGTTAACACTTGTACTTATCCAGTGTATACTTCATTAAACACTTTCTGTCACTTTCTAGCCAACCGGTTTCACTTTTTACAGCATCATCAGGGCTTTGAAACTAAAGATAAAAAGGACTTTTTTGATTTAACGTTCAATACCTATTTGGTTAGATGTTAGTTTATCTCTCGCTTCGTCTCTCTAATTACATAGCACAAGCCTTTCTTTCTTGGGGTTGCCAACCATACTTTACTTAATTTATTTTAAAATAAATTATATACTTTTGCTTTAAAATAAAGTAAGTATGTGAAAATAATTTACTTAATTTATTTTAACGTATATTATATACTTTTGCT
>NJDC01058216.1:0-10067 GCA_002245475.1 Calephelis virginiensis | reverse complement strand
TGCCAACCCATACTTTACTTAATTTATTTTAAAATAAATTATATACTTTTGCTTTAAAATAAAGTAAGTATGTGAAAATACTTTACTTAATTTATTTTAACGTATATTATATACTTTTGCTTTAAAATAAAGTAAGTATGTGAAATACTTTACTTGTTTTAAAAAAAGTAAAGTATCTTCACGCCCATGTCCCCGAACGAGTAGGCATAGGCACATCCAGGGCACCCACGACTAGCCGAAGATACTTATAGGTCCAACAATGTGATAGGTGGCAAGCCTATCGCCAACCGGCACATATCCAATCCCGGTTGATCCTTGGACTTTACTCCGTGTTTATTATTAAGACGGATAAAGTCGCGGGCAAACATCTTGTATTAATTTAAACGGAAGAGGCATGCATTTTTTTGTTTTACCAAACTCACGAATCCCTTATGAGGGTCACTTAATTAACTAAATCTCGAAGGCAAGTCTCCATACTGTTCAAAGGACAGTCCCTAAAGTTAAACAGTTGCCTTTTGCTTGCTACCCCTACGTGAGGTCAGAGCGTGGTTCTAACATGCGGTTAAAATAAGATTATCTAAAAAACCTTTACAAATGAGGGGCTAAAGTAAGAAGTGTAACATTATTAAAGTTTATAAACTCTAACCGAAACTAGATTTTAAGGCGAAACCGAATCAAAAACCGAAGTTCGGCCGAAATCGAAAATTACCTAAACGTGTTACAAATGAGTGATACAAATTTTTATTGATACTGAAATCTAGTGTACTTTTACCCACAGTTTTATAACCATATCTACAGCCAATTACTAGTAGTGTTAAATGAAATAAAAATAAAAACTACGAAGGCAGCATATCTATTGATTTTTTTATGTCTGAAACTATTCGGCTGAAAATTAATGGGGAGATAACTTTGAACCAGGAGACGGACATAGAAAACTAAGATAAACCAAAAACATAACAGGCAACCCCGTACCTGCCGCAACCCCATCTTGACCAGGCGGGCTAGATGGAAAGCCCGCTGACCTCCTCCGCAGGCCTGCACGCCGCCAACCCACACGGGCTTAATGGCCCACCACCCTGTGAGCGCTCCTCGTGTCCCCTCTTGGACAGAAAGCTCGACCCCAGTTATTCAGTTTCCCACCACGACAAGGCTTGGACCCTTGAACACCTAGCTGATAATAAGATCAAATCTATCCACCTTTATAATGAATTTAGTACTAACATTATAAAATATATTAAAAATGGGTTGCCTAAAAATATTTTAGGCACATTTTTTTCAATATAAGTAATTGTAAATCATTAAAATAATAAGAACATTTTATCCTGACTTATGGAATGTGCAGAACAAGGAATGAATACTCTTGAGCAAGAAGTGCAGAAGTTGGACTTTTCCCCGTGTTGGTCTGGGTGTGCTGAGCAGAATAGACCATCTGCATCTCTAGGCAGCTCGTAAGAGGCGAGTACTTCTTAAAGTACAGGTCATACCTAACAAGACCACTGACGTTAATGTGCTGCGCAGCAACTTGCCCGGTCAGGAATCCACCGCCATACCTCTTCCTGCCCCCAAAGTGACTCTGTAGTGTTCCGGCCCAGTGGGTAGGGTAGCTGGTAGACTTGCACAATAGGCCTAACATCTCGGCGACAGGCCACGGTTATCTCTTACTATCAGGAGAGTCGTGTGCTTGTTCTCTGACCTCTTACATAAAAAATATAACATGTTATTAATATGTTTTTTAATATACTACATTTATTATAATCTTAAAATCAAAATTTTCATTTACCGCTCCTACAAAACCTGTAGAGTAGTCAAGAGAAATCTCGCTTACGTCCGCTTTTAAACAAAAATATCCGCATCGAAGTCGATCAAACCGTTCCAAAGTTGTTGCAACAGACATGCGTACATACGTTTTTCATCGATGTTGATAAAATCCCTAATTTTGCGTCGGATGTTTAAAAAATGCATCATAATTGTTTGGGAGCTATGACCCCACAGACAAACACACATACACATACAAACAAGTCAAACTTGCAACATCTCTCTTCTATGATGTGCTTTAGAAGAACTGAAAAGATTACGACATATACAGAATACTGTTACTTTAAAAGTATGATCCTTCAGCCACCTCACATTAAATTCATCTGGTCGTTGTCATCGAGTCATCTTGATCAGTAAATATGAACAGGCCTAGTTAAGGCGAATCGAATGAGCCCAAACTCAATGGTTTTACCAGTAGGCATTCCAGGGTTACCTATCTTCGAGCTCGACATTCAAACCAGCCCAGTTGTACACATATTCATTAGTGTTTTAACTGTAAGGTCTCACATAAGTTTAAAGTGATATAAATACCCATAATAAACCTGATATCCATTCCGATGCTTGCAAATGAGTGGATGACTCTCAACATTTTAACAGATCTCCCTCGACGATATATGAGAAACATCTCAATCACATTAGTTTTTTAAGTTTGTGCCTAAGTTGAGCTAGAAAGATTGTGAAACAGAGTATCGTAACTTTTGAACTTTGATCCATTAACCAGTTCCCACTCCATCATCAGGTCCTTGTCATAAAATCCTCGTCATCTTAAAAAAAATAAAAAAAAGGCAAATAGAATGAGTCCAAACTCGATGGGCTTACGAGAAAATGCATTTTAGGGCTACGTCTCTTATCTTTGAGTTCCTCATCAGACCAGCGCCGTTTTACCAGCACTCGTTAGTGGTAGATCTCACTTATGCTTAAAAGTGAAATAAATACCCATTGTTCCTCTAATATTCATTTTAATGTTTACGAAAAAGCTGCAAAATGAGCTAATGACCTTGTACACCTTGATATAACTAATATCTAACTAAAAACCATCTTGATCCCGTCAACTTTCTAAAAGCTTCTCAAAAAGGTTTTCAATGAACCACATTGAAATCCGTCCATCCGCTGAAGAGCTGCGATGCCACAAACATACACACACCCACAGAGAGAGAGACAGGGACACTTCAAATTAATAACACCCCTCGTTTAGCGTCGGGGGTTGACAAAATGGGTTTCATCCTATTGTCAGCTCCGTGTAGGTCGACCTAGATTCTGATCTTCTAATATAACATTTTCGTACTGCTTGATAGAAAAACTTTTTTGGTCTCCTTTTTACAACAACACACACAAACGGGAAATCCTGTAACATAAAGCCTAATCAAATAAAAAAGTGACTGTAGTGCCTTTAAGTCTTCGAAAGCTAACATGGACGCGTACATAAGCGTCTTCTCGTTATATGTGTCACGTATATCATAGCTCCATGTTCATACACAAGTCGTAAAATTTTATGAAACATATTGTAGTTCCGTCGTAAGGGAAACTCGAAACTGGAAACTTAATATGAAGCACAAATAACGAACAAAATATTTCGTGTTAGCAAAATCACCGCACACTGTTTATATGTTATACGCCGAGAGCTCGCAATAAATATGTAACTGGTAAATTTTTGATTTTGCATTGTAAAGTGAACACTCAATATAGTGAAATAATTGCTAGAAAATTATAAAGGGGTTAAATAATCGTCCAATTATTTCGATTTATTGAATTAACTTTAAAAAAATATTGGGGGCTCTTACCTGAAGCTGACTCCGAAATAACCTAATGTTGGACCTTCGATTTATGTAGACCTTGTTAATTGCCTCCATTTAACAAGGTCTACATATGTTGATCGAAACTCGAAAGAACCCCTAGCTATTTTTGAGATGTGTGCTTGCTCTTGTGACAAGAATTTAATAATTTTGTCGTTAAATATATAAACACAGTCTTAAGTTATTAATTAAGTCAAATATTTATGTTTAGTTCCAGGATACTGAGCCTCAATCAGTCAATCGATGTAATTGGTCTTGGTCGCTTTCACTATTTATTATTACAAATATTTTTCGATTTCTGTTCTAGCTCCTATTCTTTTAAAAGTATCCTAAATGTGATGGGAGTCGTATTCATGCTAGTTTTGCATATTGAATAGTTATCTGGAGACGTCTCAAGCCACATCCATTACCATAAACTTAAAATTTTGTAACGTCTCTGTACATTTTAATTTTTTATCCTTACAATTTAGATTGTAATTGTTTAAATTTTCTGACTGATTTCTGTACTGTTAAATATCGTTAATCGATATAGGTGTTCCAATATTTTATAATAATTATTTTGAAATTGATAAACTTACATTCGTTTGTTAAGATTATTTGCAAGGTTAAAATTCCTTTTGCTAATTGGTACAAGCTCTGGTGCTAAATTAGAAACATTACAATGGCGGACTAATGAATTGAAACGGTTCCAGAACGTTCAAACATTGTTTGGGCACCAATTGTTACAGTTGTAATTTGTTTTTTTGTAAAGATTTTGTTTTTGAAATTGTGATTTTAAACAATACCCAGCCTTTAGTATTTATTTAATCTCTGGAGCGGGTATCAGTATCCGCCATTAGTCAAAATTAGTTTTTTAATAAAGTTGTCATTAAGTCCCTATCATTAAGTCGGGCTTTTAAGTTCAAAACAGTCAAATGTTGTCATAACAGACAAGTCACGTCATGGTCTTAGGGGTAGCATAAGCTCATCAGTAAGATTTGTCAGCATCGAGTAAACATATGATACCGTCATTAACCACGTTATAAATATTTGCTGTCAGAGTTGTACGCCTTGCTGCAACATCTTCTATTTCAAATGCTCGAATATATCAATATATAAATACATATAAAGTAGCAAGACAAATATCGACAATCGACAAAACAAATAAATACAGACAAAATATGTTAACCATCCATTTACGCTAAGAATCGAACATGAGTCACTGATGCCATGAAGCTGTGTAGCTACACTCGACTCAAAGCATTTAAGTTGATTTAATACAAAAAATATATATACTCTGTAGCAAGAGATTTAGTAAAACGACAATTTTTAATTTAATGTTTTTAAAGTTATTATATTTTTTTAAAGTTATCTTTCATCGTCCATGGAGTATTCACTCAAAGCTTTGACGTAGCTATTGTCAAGGCCCATGGTAAAAACATTATCATCAAAGATTGTCACCGCAACAGTCAAAACAACTGTATCATAAGTCTTTATAATTTGTGAGCTGTACGCTTTATAAGCTGTTACAAGCATTATAGTTCAATGTTCACAAGAAACTGCAGAATACAAAACGAAGTGATAATATTCTCAATATCTCCTACTAGTTTTAATATTCTCTTCGATAACTTCAATTATTGCAATAATGTCTTCGGAAGACATTAAAGTCATAAAACAGGCAATTCCCCGCAATTCTGAAGCTACTGAAACAAACGTCGAAGAAGAAGACAATTCGAATAATACGTTGAAAAAGCGTTTGGATAGCATACTCCCAGCTTGGGCAACCATTTCTAATATTAATTACCTACCTGCAATGCCATGTAGTCAAGATTTCAGAGGTAAACATATCATTTTTTTTTGTAGTTGGAAGCTAAAAGCAAATAGATTAAATTAAATATGACTGGAAAATTTACACAAATTGAATCTAACCCTAAAGTAATCAAATTATATGCTTGTGTTATGGATGTTAGTCAACGATTCTAAAACATAGAAATACTTGAATAGATTACAGAGTAAATGTAACGAACAGCCATGCCAGGAAATGAAGACATTCATATGGTCATCACACAAATGGTTGCCTTCGGTGGAAATCGAACACAAGCCTCGCAATTGATCGTTGAAACTATGTATGTTCGCTAGCCCCTCGACCAATGAGATGGTCAAAACTTGAGAAAAGATTGTTGATAAAAACACTAAAGGTGGTAAAAGTTACATGCCAGGATGTTAAACCTTCTATGCGAGTAGATAGATTTATTCCTATTTATGAGCTATATATGACAGTACATAAGAGGCGATAGGTACATGTTGAATAGAACATTATCAACAAGACCACTAGTGGTAGAGCCCTATTCAGCAGCTTGTTAGGGATCCAACACCTTACCTGATCTTGCCGCCCTAATGACTCTGCCATGTTTCAATACGGAGGCTAGTCGGTAGACTTGCATAATTGGCATAACATCGCGACCACAGACAGCGATGCATCTATAACAAATATGGTGCCTATATATAGGCACGGCTGTCTCTTATCATCAGGATACCCATATACTTGTTCTCTGATTGCTCACAAAAAAGTAGAGCAGATGAGCCGAAACTATATTCATTCATATTATGGTCTGGTACTATAAGACCAGTAAATGATAAATCTTCTATCAATATTTTTGATTGTCAATTTTGTCATCCATTTAAGGTTAGTATTATGAACTACAACCCGTACGAATTAAATTTGTACCTAGTGCTGTGACGTCACAAACTCAACAAAGCAATAAGTCAACAGAAACGGTAATAACAACAGGAGATTCATACCGTATTTAGACGATTACAACGAGAGACGCGCAACAGTAACAAAGATGCTTCTAAGTGCTTACGGCGAATGCGGGGCGTCGTGCGGGGCAGCGGAAGAGGGGTCGCATTCTAGCGGAGTGCACAGTTAATTCGTACGAGATGTACTTTACAACATTGTGCATAGGGAACGCCCACATTAGGACTACATGTAGAGGGATATTAACACTGGATGACTAAGGACCGTGACCAGCAAGCTACAAGTTGGTCTAGCCTCAAGGCGCTGCTCAATATTCACGGGTTATAGACATTGTCTGGCGTTTAGCGGTCAGGCGTTGAATTCGACAGGTCCCCGGTTCGTTTCCCAGGTCAAACAAAAAAATGTGTATTTTCAATTTTCTTATAAAATAACGTTGATCTGTATAAGATACGTGCTTGACTGGCGACAGACTTGCCACCTATCACATGTGGGATTTACATTCGGTTAATCGTGGGTGCCCTTGCTGTGGCAGAAAGGCAGAAGTCCTGTCACTTCAATCTTATCTACATATGACAGCAGTGTTGTATTAGTATCTACAGTTTTAAAACCCTACGAAATATGTCCAGAGCCTTTACCATGAGTTTATACCACCACACTCGGTAGCTTCGAAAATTTGTATGAAAACTTTGAACAGCGCCTCTACTCGAAATTAAAACAACTAAATTTTCAGACCAAAAGCGGAATAGATTTCGATACGTAAGTTACTGACTGTAATATAAAGCAACTCACGGTAAGCTTGGAATCCTTGTATGTGTTACTGAATACGCCCAATACACTGCAATGGACGTGCATTGACTTTAACGGCTATAGCCACCTAGATCATTGAGGCCCGAGTTCGATTCTTGACAGGGATGCCTGTGTGTAGAATATCTGTGTTTATAGATCAGGACACTTACTTCATTTGTTTTCGTAACTGTTACCACATGTTTCTTACTTTGGGGTTGTTTAATTGGTGTAAATGATCCAGTTGTTTTTTAGAACGTCTTCGCAGCATTTGCGTTTCCCGTCCAAATCTTTCATCCAAGATTCAGCAAGACACAGACGATGATCCTGAAATTACTGAACAAGTAAGCGTATTAAGAATTATTTTTTTTCTTAAGTTTACTAGTCTATGTAACGAGAGTAATAATGTTAATAAAGTTTCAATGTCTTGGGGGTAGAGTTCTGCAACAACTGTCAGGGAATGGTAAAACTATTTTTTTTTCCAATTAACATAACATCTCTCGCCATGGTGGCACTCCCATCTGGAAGATACGGTAGCGGATAAATATACTTATAAAAGAAATTTAACATCTTAGTTTCGGTTCTATAACATGCTCTCCTTTTTTCCACTCCAATCTCATGAGACCTTGTACAACTCTTTTGTCCTAAAGTCCCGTAATAAGAATGCAACATTTTTTCAACTATTATATAAAAAAATAATAAGAAAAAGTATATAGCAATGCTTGGCAAAATTGTAGAGAAAGAGAAATCAACTGAAGTGAAGCATAAGTTCATAAGTTTTATAGCATGACCTACCGCATCCTAAATATTTTCTAGTCCTACTTATATCATATACAGGTATAGGTATAGTTTCATGCTGATACCTTAAGTTTTGGTTATAGCTTCATGATGCATAAATGGCCGAACACCTCAGCCACAAGACGCACCTACAACATCTATGGTGTCTGCAGTTCACAGTTATCATCACGGGTGCCGAGTGCTTGTTAGCTACCTTATTACATAAAAAAACTTGCCGTGTTTCTTTTCGGCCCCTATTTTTTTTACATTATTTAGTCCTAATGGTAACCATCTAAAGCTGATTTTGGGAAGATAAGTAGACTAATCTAACACACTCAATGACTTATTTCTCCTTCGCCGTAGAGGTACGCCAGCAGTATTTTTTGTAACACCCCAATTAACACAATTATTTATCTACATATACCTATTTCTATGTGCGTATTGGTATGCGTATATAGAAATATATGGTAGAAGATAATATAAGGTTGAGCAATGGAGGGGACTGAACAGAAATACGGAAGCGGAAACAGGAATAAGGATCATTGAGCTAATTTTAATGGTTGGTATAACGACAAGGAAAATCCTATATTATTGTCATTGTAACCAAAGTTTATAGAAAGATGCAACGTCCTAAGTCATTTAATACAAACTGCAGTTTCTCAGTTTATACTTTTTAAGTATATTTAGAACCGTAGAACTACTTTGAAACTAAGATCATTGCGCCTGCCAGGTATCATAGCAAAAATGTCTTACTTGTAATAATACCACCTTTACATTTTACATTGACAAAGCAGATATACAATGCGAATGTGGATGGATGTAGGCACCCGGGGAGACCAAGGCTGACATTTCACGATCAGATCAATCGGATATTATCCGAGGGTGGTGTCAAGAGTCTCCGAAACCGGCGTGTTTGTATGAAAAGGGTTATGAATGTGAAGGAAGCAAGACAGGTTTGTCAGGATCGTGAGGTCTGGCACTCGATACTCTCTGCCTACCCCGTAAGGGACTTGGCGTGAAGATATGTATGTATGTATGTACCACCTTTATTTTATATTTTTTTATGATATAGGAAGGCAAACAAGCGTCTGCTTGTATACGTCTGTATTTCCTGATGGTAAGAAATTCACGCCCCCTAGAGACACCAAAGGTGGTAATGGTGCGTTGCTAACCTGAGGTCGAGATGTTAGGCCTCGAGCAAAAGTAAGTTTACCGGCTACCTTACCCTCCGAACCGGAACACGTCATGACGTTATGGCGGCAGGAATAGGTAAGGCGGTGGTACCAATCCGGACGAGTGAAACTTTTTTACGACATCATTTTCCGTAACAGGAAAGAAGTTTCTTTAAAAAAATACCAACCGACGTAACAAAAATCACGAAGAACGAAATCTGGAGATAACATAGTATTTTTTGGAGCGTAGCAGAGTTGTCTTCGTAGTAAAGTAGTAGAGTACGGTAGATAGCATTAAAATTAATCTATCTTTAAAATTGTTTTGTAATAAATTATGAAACTTTTCACAAATATAAATAAGTGTTGTGATCTAGTTCTTGAAATATATATAAGTAAACGTTTATACTAATGCTATAAATGCGAAAATTTTTATGTTAGTTTGTTTGTTACTCCTTGACGCAAAAACAATTCAACCGATTTTCTTGAAATTTGGCAGACGCGTAGAGAGTTGGATTTACACTCTAGGATAGTTAATATTTCGAAATAAAAGAGTTACTTATGTACACGCGTTAGAAGTTATACTTCTTCGGCGTATAAAATACTAAAATGTTATCTATAGCTAACTTCATCATGTCGGTTTTTCGTGACGGTGTGCGCGCGCATCGTAAAAATTTACCCTCATCATTTTTTCCTAACGCGCCAAAAGAAGTATAACTTCAAAAATATTTTATTCTTTAAATAGAATTAATAATAATGTTACAGTATATTAGTACAAGATCAGTATGAGAAGCAATCTATTATATATAAATATATATAATACGAGTATATATATAAAAGCAATTTAGTCCCCCATTTTATTATTTACGCCATTTTGAATTGACAATAATACGGATTATGTGCGTTGTCATATCACCTTGTAGGATGTCACGGTGCTAGTATAAATATTTTTAACTTCAAATAAGTACACAACTGTATTTAATTTCATGTTAT
>NJDC01058215.1:0-13649 GCA_002245475.1 Calephelis virginiensis | reverse complement strand
AAACAAGCCATTATTACAACACAAACATAAGTAATTCCAGAAAATTGTCTGAACATTTCTCTATTTTATCGACTTTGAAAAATTTGGGTTATATATTCGATTCCCATATTTTTTTATGGTAACCAATTTCATTTTCATTTCTGAATTGATTTAATAATTCTTTTTTGTTCTAAAGTGCAAAGAGTTTGTGCAATGTGGTCCTATTACCACTTAGTTTTGATCATATGATTGAATCCCAAGGAAATCAAAGATTTTTTTTTTATTTTTGTGGATTTGATGACATCATTTTTACAATCGAAATTGGTTTTTGCAATTTTACTGCGCTTAAATTATGTTGATCGCTTCTGTAGTCTAGCGGTTCGGCGTCGGACTTGACTTTTAAGGTTCGGTCCCCGGGTCGAGCAAAAAAATCGAAATATGTATTACCGATTTCTTAAATGTGCCCGGATGGCGATAGACTTTGCCACCTTTCACATAAAGTCTTCAGCTAATTCTGGGTGCCCTGGTTGTGCCTCTGCCTACCTTTTCGGGGTTATAGATGGGAAAATACTTTTTTTAAAATTAATATGCTAATGGTTCATCAGTATACTTTTTTTAGTTCAGATTTGCTATTTCATTTCCGAAAAAACTAGTCTGACACGCCTCATAGAGTGGTTTTTGGTACGACAATAAATAAAAACATGAATAAATAAATAATAAATAAATATCCCTGGACAAGTTACACAAATTGAATCTAACCCCAAAGTAAGCAAATTATATTGTGTTATGGGTGTTGGTCAACGATACTATTACATAGAAATACTTAAATAGATACTAGAATACATTTTAATAAACACCCAGACCCGGAAGTGCAGACATCTAAATGTTCATCACACAAATGCCTGCCCCGTCAGGAATCGAACCCCAGCCTCGCGTTTCGTCGATATAGTTAGGCGAGTACGCTAGCCATTCGACCAACGAGGCGGTGAAAAAAATAAAAATCTATACATAAAAATAATAAAGTGCGAATGGGAATGCCCTTTGTGCATTCAATAATAACAAAGTTTGAATGAGTTTTTAAACTTCGTTTGTGCAATAAATAATTTTAAAATCGATTCATTCATGGCAATGGACAAATCGCAACTCGATTTTCGAATACTCCTGGAACCCAGTCTAATTGATGTACTTCGAGACTTTTCCTTTGTGGGGGTACTTCAGTAACATGTAAGTATTATGATGATAACCATCCCTAATAGTCTATAAAATGCAAAAGCAAATATTGAAATTGGACTAACAATCAGTCAGAGAAATGGAAATCTGAACAAGAAAAATCGGACCATGCCATAAATAATCTGGTCCAGATCGTACTATTCGTAGTAATTTGCCACTCGATAGTCTCTGCTTACCCGTAAGGTTATTTGCGTGAAGATATGTATGTGTGTGCATTGCAAACGATTGCAATCTATTACAATATTTAAGAGAAATATTCACTTAGCTGTTGCTTGTATCATGACCTTTTGTTATAGGGTTGCATCAAAAGTTGAAACGCAAAATAAAGTAAAAAAAATACCCTATCTCTGAGGGTATAGTAGTCTTGCACAATAGACCTTCCATTCGGGCCACAAGACAGCAATGCACCTTTAACATCTATGGTGTCTATTGACCACGGTTGACTCTTACTATTAGGAGAATCTTGTGCTTGTTCGCGGAACTTTGACATGAAAATATACATGACTGTTTTAAGTGATTTTCAAATTACATAATATCATTGGACAAATACATTTCTAATGATATTAACAAATACCAATGAATTAAAAAAGCAATCTGAGTTAGATTGCTTTTTTTGAATGAAGTAACGAAAAGATACTTTTAGTGAGTGTTTGTATAATATTTCTAAGAAATACATTCAAAAATAAAGAAATAAATACCGAAATAAAAGTGAGTGTTAAAAGTATTGACAAAAGAGTCACGATTTTAAGCAAAACGTATTATAGTCAGTAAGTGTTGAAAATATTGCCGTAGGGACAAATGATTGTGAAATTGATTTGACCTATTTTTCTCTCTCAGTTTTTGACAACCCTAACAAGACAATTGACACATGTAGTTAACGGTTAACTCTGGGTCTTAATTATTCCTCATTATGTATGTCCTAACAATACTAACTTAGAGACGTGAGCTCATCATGTATTACCTTCTACCTAACGATTTCTTACAAATGACTTTTGAATGGCTAACGTCACATGATAAGCAAATCTCTTTGTTGTCTTTGTTTTATTTAAATATTATTTAAAAAAAAAAAAACTACTGGTTACTTATGCTCTCCGGTTATGCACCAGGGCAATATTAAGTCCTTACGTTTTTTTCTTTACAAATTTTCATTAACAAACCAAATGTAGCTTTTGTTTTGACTTTAAATAATTTAATTACTAACCCACTATTAACAAAGTTCTTGGGTCTTTAATGGATGGAAAAATAATTTTAAAAAGTTTTGGATTTTGGTGTCACATCTCAGTTTTTATATAGAACAAAATCTAGTAAAATTTTATAAAATAGATAGGAAAGCAAGCAGATTCATTTCCTGGTGTTTATTATATAATAAATGTTATTGTGCTGACCTGTCGTTAAGATGTTATATTTATCGTTCACCCTACTATTAAAAAAGGTACACTGTAATTGCGAGAACTACATTTATGTTTAATTATGTATGGAAAGGAGTTAAGTTGTCGTAAGATTGCTGACTAATTGAATATGAGTCTACTAACGAGCGATGTAGTTTTCTTACTCTACTTGAGTAAATATATAAATGTTCGAGAATAATATTTGATAGCATACATGTAAAAATGATATTCAACAATGTTAAGATACAGATTTTTATACATATTTTTATTCATGACGCAA
This sequence comes from Calephelis virginiensis, assembly GCA_002245475.1. Lineage (NCBI taxonomy): Eukaryota > Metazoa > Arthropoda > Insecta > Lepidoptera > Riodinidae > Calephelis > Calephelis virginiensis. The sequence goes on along the minus strand of NJDC01058215.1, from coordinate 10,772 downwards.
CCTATTTTATGGCAAATAATTTTAATATAATGGCCGTGTGTGGTGGTAGTGACTGTCAAGGTTGACCTGACACCACTCCTCGCCATTAACCTTTATAATCTGTGATTGTTGTAATAATTTAATTAAACTCGCCCATAGTCATTGGTGGAGTGATTTACAGAACAATCTAAATGTATAATTCTGATTATGAATAATACTAGCGGCCCGCCCCTGCTTCACACGGTTATGAAATATACATATAAACCTTCCTCTTCTATCACTTTATCTATTTAAAAAACCCATATCAAAATCCGTTACGTTGTTTTTTAAGATTTAAGCATACAAAGGGACATACACAGAGGAAGCGACTTTGTTTTATACTATGTATTGTGTAGTGACTGTTACTTGTGACGTAGGGATCTCTGATTACGCCAATCGATATCGGAGACAATTCTGCTATGTGCTAAGCCAGGGTTTCCCAAACTATGGGTCGCGACCCACTGGTGGGGCACAAAAGAATATTGAATGGGCCCTGACTGTAGAAAAACACACCACCCTACCGATAACACTTCTAATTTTGATGAAGTTAATAAGACTTAATTAAATAAATACATTATTAAAATTATAATAGTCCTTTATTCATATTGGTTGCAGTTAAATGTCCTAGAGGTGGGTCCCGAGTTTGGGAACTTTTTGATATGGGTCGTAGCCCAAACAACTTTAAGAACCACTGTGTTAAGCAGTAAGCACTGACTAAACTTATTTAAGTGTATGCTACCTTTTTCCAATAGAACAAAAAGGTTGGACATTCCAGACATGTCAAATTAGACAGAATATAATAACTTATTTAAACTTTTAAGCAACGTATATTATTAATTCAGTGGCGACTAACGAACATTATTAATAACCTGTCTAAGACAATAGATAGAGTTACTTTAGATAAGTTACCAGGCAGTTCCACTGTTATTTTCCAATTATTAACAAAAATATTTTAGCGACAAAGCTCTAGAGGCCTATTGGCTCTATTGGCTGCAAATCTGGCAAAAAAATATCAAATTTATCTGTAACAGAAAATAAATTTATTTTGTAACTCTCCTATTGTTGAAGAGGAGGTACTTCAAATTATTTAACGATTTTAACAAGGTCTGCCATATTGATTAGCCCCTATGTTGTTATCACTACGGTAGTTGCCTACTTATCTATATTGTGGTTACATTTGTTTGAACCATTCTCGCGTACCTTTTCGTTGAGTCACAGTACGAAAGCGTATGATAATTAGATGAAGCATAATTATATACATATTAAACTGTAAAGGGGATTTATAAATATTTAGCTGACAAAAATGCTTTGCATTAATTACAAAAACTTATTTAACGAATTTCCCTCGTATAGGTCCAGGCTCCTTTGCAGAATTAATCTGCCTTCCTGCAAGGTAGCTCGTAAAAGGCATAGGATAGTCACTAACTCCGTGACGTCTGACTAGGTGGTAGAGTTTCGTTGTCTCTAGGCGGCGTGAATTTCGTATCGTCAAGAAATCCGTCTGCTTGTTTGCCTTCCAATATCAAAAAAAACATATTAACTACTATAAATGCAAATCACTGTCTGTTTGTTACATTTTCGCTACTGAACCGCTACGCTGATTTTGAGGAGTTTTAAAAGGCCGGAGTTGGTGACCCGAGTTGAATTCAAGGGGTCCTTTCAAGGGGTCTTACAAGAATGTCTCTTCAAATCAGAAGCAGTTTCTGGTAACAAAATATACTTGTCGATATTTTGTGGTCTGTCGAAATTTTAAAATAATTTAGACTCTGCATAAGAAGTCAGACTAAACTAAATGTTTCTTTGACATATTACAATTATTACGAGACCAGTATTAAATAACAAAAACTGTTACGACTATAAAGAACAATTATCTGCTTTAAAAGAACCTTTTACAGCATTTAATACCAACTTAAAAAGTAAAATCATTGTTATTGTTAAGATTACATTTATCTTGCATCTTATTTCATTAAAATAAATAAATATCTCGCACTGTTTTTGCTCAAAAAATCAAAGTACAGCCATACACAATAACAAACAAACGGAAGCTGGTATATATAAACTCCTTTTGGCATCGCTGTCGAAAGAAACCATTTCAGAATGATCCCATTCAGTTTTGAATGTCTGTATATCTTCATTATCGTTTATGATTCGCGTACCGACGTAAATACTACAGAGTTTGGCAGCATGGTAAAGGTTTTATGGTTTCAATCGTCGGCACTTGGTGAAATCGCATTATTCTTATCAATTGTTCCTTCAACACTTTCTCACTATACTTAATTATTTGGACCACAAATAATAATATAGAGTAAAAGTTCATAATCTTTGTCATCTTCTTATTGGATAAAAATTAGTCTCTATTTTCCTCGGTCATCGCGTTAGCTCGTGAAAGGCAAGCAAAGGCTTACCGCCACTAACACCGTGACTTCTGACTAGATGGTAGAGTTCTCTCTCGGATCTCGCTCGGATTAGTACTACCGCCTTACCTATTCCTATCGCCATTACGGCAGCGCTTGGTGTTGACGTGTACCGGGTCGGGGGATAAGGAAGCCGGTAAACTTACTTTTACTCGGTGACTAACATCCCAGCATCAGATTGGTTAAACAACATTACCACCTTTGGTGGAATTGCACCTAGTTAGTGCAATGAATTAAAAAAAATCCGTTAGCTTGTTTGCTTTCCAATAAAAAAATGCCAACTGACGCTGAAGACGGGGGTGAAGATATCACTTATAACAGAAGCAGACGAGTGCGAATTACCAACCCTGAATTTTACAAATACCATTTGTTTTGTCTTTTAAGAGCAAGTCAGTCACTCCATTTCCAAATAATCTTCCTATACAAATAATAAGCACCTAAATTTATCCCACCGTACACTATCCAGCTGTTGGATTTAATGTTTCCTATATTATATTATAATTTATTGCTTGGATAACATTAACATTGAAACATTTGAGTAGATTACGAATTCATTCATGGTTTGAAGTTTTTTTTTATTTTAGTACTAACTTCTTAAAGCAGCTTTTTCCTCGTGTTACAGCTATAACAGATAGCTCAAAAGAATGGAGATCCTTATCAGGACAAACGGTCCATGTCTTAAGGTCTATCTAATTGTAATCGGTTCAGCAGTTTCGACTTATGAACCGAACATACAGACATACACATCGAATTTATAATATTAGAATGGATAAAAGGGCGATTATATCTATACAAATATAATAAAGAGGAAAGGTTTGATTTTTTGTTTGCTTGTTTGAAATGAATGGGCTCCGAAACTACTGGACCGATTTTAAAAATTCTTTCATCTTTATAATGCTGCATTATCCCTGAGTGAGATAGGTTTTGTTTTATCAAAATGGGTACAGTAGAAGCCAAGTTACGCTGGCGATGCTGCGTGAAACTGCTAGTCTATATTAATATTATAAAGAGGAAATGTTTGAATTGAATTTGTTATTTTATAAATAGCCTACCTAAAACTTAAATAACTTTACTTAATTTTTAGAGTTATTTGTTTGAAATTAGGATCCTGCTGCCATCTTTTGGTATACGAGTGAACCCTTAAAAATATTAAGCTTTATACTGATTTGTATCAATAATATTGATTGATGACCGACTTCCTTGTGTCATATCTTAGAGATTTACAGTATTTATAAAACTAACAACTGTCTGACCGTTTATTTCGTTTAAATGATTCCTTTCAACTTCTTATTGAAGTATAGCAGACGAGCAGACGGGACAGGCGGATATTAAGCAACTAGCCGGCAATTGCTATGATTTGCATAGAATGCAAATAGGTACTTCTGTTTTGTTTCTTTAATATTACTAGATTTTAATCGCTCCTGAGTTCTAGCAGTGAAGTATTGGACTTCATTTATGAGTCCGCGGTTCGACTTCTGGTCTGGCCACAAAAAGACAGTATGTTTTTCAATCTTCTATAGATATATAAATGAATCCCAATTTCTCGTATTCATTGGATCACGCCTAAACGGGTAGGTTAATTTTGGTAAATATTTTTTTGTTTTATTAGTTTTTTCCGGAGTAAGCTCATAAGAAAATATGAACCGGTTAAATTTTCAGAGAAAACGGGTAAAACAGTGCTCCAATCCATACAAACTGTTAGTAGCTGTTAATGTCAAGCGATACAAAGTTTGCCGGGTCGGCTAGTTTTCCAAATAAAAACAATGTTGCCTGGGATTGCATATGTGCACGATTGGTGATAGCTTGCTTGTCGGGGATATGTACTGGCGAGAAGCTACTTTACTACATTTTGTCCGTGGTTTCGCCCCCGTATTGATGTAATTTAGTTCAAATGGAATCCGTTGAGTAATCTTGATAAATTTAGCTTATGTCGTCCAGCATTCATACTACTCGTGTGCCAAATTTCATCGTAATCGGTTCCGGAATAGAGCCGTTATTAAATGGCAAACTCATCCAAATATTCAGACATCGTTTTTTTTTGAATGACTAATTTTTTGCTAATCTTACGATTTTTTACAACTTCACCGAACTTTGTGGGCCGAGCAGAGTGCTCAGCCCGAGACATCGTTATTTAGATGGATTGGGCTGTTACCTACAACGCCAGCACCAAGGGCTGTCTCCCGGGAGACCGTACCTAGACTTGGTGCAGCGTTCTGGTTACTGGGTGGACTTGGTGGAGGAGTATTTGTGGCTCGTCGCTCGGCGTTAGGCGCCGGGCGCAAGAGTGGTCTTCGTCGCCGAGACCGGCGGCGACGGTGTAGTGTAATGTTAAGGTGATGTGAGATTGTCGTGTTCCGTTTTGGAGTTGGGAGAATAGCGTTTGCCGCGGTTATTGGATCCAGGGGATCCGATAACACGTGGCGAGGTCTTCTATGATCGGGGGGAGTCAGACATCGTTGTATTTTATGGATTATTGTATAATATAACTATCATACGGTTTTTTATGTTTGAAGACATTGATCAAACAATCTTGCTTTCTTGATAGCTAATGATTTGCTGGAAATATACACAAATATTGTTATATGATAGTTGTAGGATAGGGGTTATTAATTATTATAAGATTTCAGAATATTTAGAAGACAGAAATGCTTAAGATGAATTGCTCCTTATACCGATCTGTACAAATTAATTTTATATGTAATTTTTATACGTTTGTAAATTATATTTATAAGCCTTTCATCTCTGTGTGTGGCCGCGTTCCGATCCGGTGGTAGTTTTTAGAATTATATAGACGTATCACAAGAATCTTTGTATAGATCAGCCTTTCCCAAAGTGGGCGATAACGCCCCCTTGTGGGCGCTGGAAGCCTAGAGGGGGGTGGTATAAATCTTGAAAAAAATGTTTTTTTTTAAACTAGGCGCAACAAATATGTTATTGAGGTTATTGACAAGAAAAAAACAACTGATTTTCAAAGTGGGCGTTACATGAAATAAGTTTGGGAACCTCTGGTATAGATCTACGTAAATAAATATATTTTGATTTTTTGTTTTTTTCCCATTTGACTTAAATAAAAAATAGTATTCTAGAGAAACAGTACTTCTACAATAAATGAAATTTTATCTATTAAATATCTTCATACCAGTTTCCCCGAAATGGTAGGCAGAGGTACAACCGAGGCACCCGCTACTAATCGAAGACAATAAGTCCCACAATGTAATAGGTGGCGAGCCTAAAGGGGCGCATAGTCAATTCCGGGCAGCGTTGTTAGGAAAATTATAAAAATACCTCTTGTAGACTCCTACTTAAACTACTTAAACTTACACTTAACTAGACTTAAGCCGAACTCAGAGACGTCAATTAATATTTAATCTATCAGTAAGTCACAATTTCACTTAAAAAAATTATTAAAAGATAATTGACGTCTTCAAGTGCGGCCGTTAGGTACGTTTAGTGAAATTGCTTAAAAAAATAATTTACCTCTTCTATCAATAATATTAAATTAACTTATCGCCTCTATTGTCTAGGGGTGCTGGTACTTCATTCTTGAGGTCCCGGGTTCGATCCCCGGATCGGGCAACAAAAAATATTAGAAAATGTATATTTTCAATTTTGTACTAAAATTAACGTTGCCCGGGATTGGATATGTGCCCGGATGGCGATAGGCTTGCCACCTATTACATTCTGGCTCTGCCTACCCCTTCAGGGATATGGGGGTCAAGATACTTTACTTTTATAACTAAACAATTTTTAATATTCATGTAATTTTTAATACAATTTTGAGATCTGCCGACATATGAACAAGTCGGCCATGGTCACGAGTTTGCCCAGTCAAATACGTTCTCTAACGAATCTAAAACCATTGCTATATTTTGAGCAAAGTAACAATACGTAATCTTAAGAAATCGAAATGGGTTACAATGCTAAGCGCTTCTCAACCTTGTTTATTAGAAACCTTACATCACTAACTACATATTTGACCCACATGAGGTGTATCACGGTCACTCATATAGAATAGAACGGGTAAAAGTAAAGTATATTCACGCCCATATCCCTCAAGAGCTTGGCAGAAACAACCAGGGCACCCATGACTAGCTGAAGGCACTAAGTCCTACAATGTGATAGGTGGCAAGCCTATCGCCAACCGGGCATATATCCAATCCCCGGCAACTTTAATCTGAATTGAAAATATACATTTTCTAATTTTTTTAGCTGTCCGACATATAGGTCACTGCATACCTATAGGCTATTGAAAACTGTCGTTAAAAACTACTTATAAACGGACTAATAAATGGATTAGTACTCGCGGTCAATTTTAATAACCTATCTATGATGAGATATAAGACCACTTTAGACTAGGCAGGCAATCACTGTTATTTAATTAACAAAATATCTTAGCAACGAAACTCAAGCGAACATATCTCTAACTACAGATAGGTTATTAGAGAAACTAGTCGTTAAAGACCGGGTTACGTACGATTCCTTAATTGATATATTGCCTCTGTTTTCTAGCGGTCTGGCGTCGGACTTGTTTTCTTGAAGTTCCTGGTTCGATCCCCGGGTCGAGCAGAAATAAAAAATAGAAAATTTATATTTTCAATTTTCTAACAAAATTGACGTTGCCCGGGATTGGATATATATATGCCCGGTTGGCGATTGGCTTGTCACCTATCTTATTGTCGGACTTAGTGTCTTCGACTATTCGTGGATGAACTGGTTGTGCCTCTGCCTACTCCTTCGACAATTTGGGCGTAAAGATACTTTTTTATCCGCTACCCCTGTTTTGTTTTTAAACTTACTACCTACTACTTATTAATGAGTTCATAGTTTTTTATGGGCTTGAAAATAAGGCCACTCTCTTTTAATACGTCAGAAGCTTGTTTTTATATCTCCCCATCTAAAGTGATAAGAGATTGCTATAAAATCTATATTAAAATGGCTCTCGCGTTTATTACTCCTAGACTGCGTAATCCAGTTTTTATCAGATTGTTTTTACTGTTCTGATGTTTATAGCATCTTCTGGATATTTACGTTATACTTTGGAAAATGTAAGCAATTTTATGACATCATAAACTTTTTATTGGGACTTTATTGTCACAATGTATCTCACCTTTAATTTATCCTGAATATGATATGTTCAGTAATCAACGAGTCTTTGATTGTAACCATTCGTTGTGTGATAATAACGAGGCATTAGTTGTGGTTGTGTTGTGGGTACATTTATATCGTTCCACAAATGTTTTGAGTTAAGTACTTGCGATGACCGATCGAAATTAAATTCAATATTTACTGACAAACCTCTAGATTGCGACTAGTACCAAAACCGCTGCACTTAAGCAATACGACTTTTTTTAAATAAATAATAACAAGAGCACTTAATCGGTAAGTAGAGTAGCGTTGACAAAAAGGTAAGGCAACCGAGTAACAACTTTATATATATTAGTTTTAAAAAGACCGGATACAGTCCCAGCAAAATAATGTAAAAGAAATGTTCGTTCTTTAACCCATTCTTGAGTCACAAAAAGAGTAAAAGGACAATAAGCAAAACTTGGTTTACGGCCAATGTTAATAATGTATCTCAATCTAATGGATTTCAAGCAATCTAGATAGCTGCGTATCCGCCGTCCTATCCTATACCTCATTCCCATATTTATCCTGTGCACAGATATATTATTGGCAAGCGATAACACAAAAAAGGATCAAAATATCATCTTGAACAGCGAGTTTTGGATTAGGATGGATTATTAATATTGGCCGTTAGAGGCCAACAATGTTTGGTTACCTCCGGTATGTTTGAATGTACTTCCTTCGGTGATATCATCACGCTAATTGTGTTCAATGATAAGATTGTGTTTAGCGTGTGATAACTTGACACAAACACTAGAATGCAATATAATACCGTATCATCTATTATTAAAATATCATAATTGCTTGACAAGAGACTCAGATATTCGTCAGCCATTAGATTACTTTTTATACTGCTCCTAAAATTTATACAGATTTTCATATTACTGCTAGTGCTGTGCGGGATCGTTAATATTACACATGTGAGGGCGCGGATGCGGCAATCGGACAGACCTAACATTTAGGTAAAAAAGCCGAACGCTATGTTTATTTCAGGATTTTCATGTCCATGTGTAAGTAAATATCATTAATAGAAGTTTTTTTGATTTTTTGCTATAAATCTTCTTCAATTCTAAATAAACATCCTCTAATAATTATTATTTATAATTATAATTTATGCGCGAATTTTAAAATATAAAAAAGCCTAACAAAAGCCGGACCGCTAATTTTAGCCGGGCAATCAAAAACTCTATGTCCGGCTTTATCTGGACGCTAGCAACGTTGTAATATGTGGTAATTCAGGATACATTTTTACTTGCATTCCCTGGATCTATTTTTTTCGATAGTTTAGTTTGCCAATTTGCGAATCCCGGGTCGGCTAACAAAAAGAAAATTGGATTTTTCCAATTTTCTAATTAAAAAAAAATGTTGGTCGGGATTGGAAATGTGCCCGGTTGGCGATAGGTCCTACCTATCACATTGTGGGACTAAGTGTCTTCGGCTAGTCGTGGGTGCCTTGGTTGTACCTCTGCCTACCTCTTCGGGGATATGGGCATGAAGATACTTTTTTTTTTAATTTGCCAATGTACACTGGAGAGCATAGATAAAGTTTGTTTTTACGAAACTAACAACCTACAAAGAAGTTTAGTAGTATAAATTGAAATAATTTTGAGGCAGATAATGATATGTACAAAGTGAAAACAGTTTTTTGTAGCTATCTAATAATACAAAAGATCCGTAGAAGATCCGCCAAAAAAGTAACGGATAAGATCTTAGGACATAATTATGTGGGTCCGAATACGAGTAACCGGCACATCGGTAATTAGAGGCACACCTCTAATATTTCGTGAAAATACAAGGAAGTTCGTTTTTTATTATTCCTCTAAGTTAAAGTTTATAATTTCACCTTTGTGGTCTAGAGTTCTGATTTTGGCTTTTGACTACTTGAGATACCGGGATCCATATTAGCAGGACTCGGTTGACAATAGATTTATCACCTATCAGATTGTGAGACTACTAACGGCTAGGTGGATGCTGTAGTCCTACCTCTGCCTACCTGATCCGGGATACAGGATTAAAGATACTAATTTACTTTACAAAGCTTGTAAATTGTAATGCACAAAAAGAACTGCATTAGTGCCTTAGATGCTTCCGTACAGTCAGCTAATATTTTTTTACTAGCAGCCCGCCCCGACTTCGCACGTTTATGAAATAAACATACAAACCTTCCTCTTCAATCACTTTATCTATTAAAAAAACCGCATTAAAATCCGTTGCGCAGTTTAAAAGATTTAAGCATACAAAGGGACTTAGGGACAGAGGAAGCGACTTTGTTTTATACTATGCAGTGACACTGCAAATATCCTATTAATATTATAAATGCGAAAGTTTGTAAGTATGTAGGTATGGATGTTTGTTACTCTTTCACGCTCGAATGGCTGAACGGATTTGTCTGAAATTTGGAAGACAGATAGATTGTGACCTGGATTAACATATAGCCTTTTTTTAATTCCGATCGCACACCGGGTTTCTGTGAAAACGCGGGCGAAGCCGCAGGTAGCAGCTAGTAGCTTTATAAATGCAAACACAACTTAGCTTCACTGTTACATGGACAATAGGGCTATCATTGATTACATTTATCGTAGATGTAGTAAGTACAGAGTTTACTACAGAGCAATGTCCCCGTAATAACACCACGTGATATAAACTTATCTACTATTATTGTAAACGGTGACCAAAGTGTCTACCTACTATTGTGTAGTATAAGATAAATCAATAATTTTACTCCTACGCTAGTCCATGTTTGTTAGAAGGCAAATAAGCTACTACTGGTTATAATAACTATAACATATATATCTACTAGCTATTACCAGCGGCTTCGCCCGTTGAATTGAGATGTAAGCTATCCTTTTAAAGTGTGCAAATTTGATTGAAATCGGTTAAGTAGTTTAGGGGTCCATCGCGGACGTTGTTTTGCTACTTTTTTATATAATAACTTTTTATTTTTTATATAAGTAATAACTTTTTATATAATTTTAGTGTAAAAATTTGGGGTGATTCACCCTTGTCATTTAGGGGTATGAAAAATAGATGTTGGCTGATTTTCAGACCTACCTACACAATATGCTCACAAAATTTCATAAAAATAACATTGTGACAAAACAATTATATATAATATAGATAAAAACAAAAACTTATAAATCGGAATAGCTTTTGGATACACTTACACATATCTTCACGCCAAGTCCCTTACGGGGTAGGCAGAGAGTATCGAGTGCC
>NJDC01058214.1:216924-232206 GCA_002245475.1 Calephelis virginiensis | reverse complement strand
CTTTAATATTTGATTTTTTCACTGTTATGATTGGTGTCATTGACATTATAGTTACCTTTGCTATTTTTTCGCAAATCCAAATCAGTAGTTTGTAGTGTTACGTAAGGCAAAAATAAAAAAAATAAAAACAGGCCTGTTTCTGTGATTCAATTCCGGCAATTAATAAGTAGCGAATGGTTATCTGATTTAAATTATGAAAAATCATATAATCGTAACACTGAATTAAAGGATCGCCTCTGTGGTCTAGCGGTTCAGTTGTTGGACTTAACTGCATAAGGTCCCGGGTTCGAATCCCGGGTCGGGCAACAAAAAGAAAATCGGATTTTTCCAATTTTCTAATAAAAAAAAAGTGTTGCTCGGGATAGGATATGTGCCCGGTTGGCGATAGGCTTGCCACCTATCACATTATAGAACTTAGTATCTTCGGCTAGTCGTGGGTACCCTGGTTGTGCCTCTGCCTACCTCTTCGGGGATAAGGGCGTGAAGATACTTTGAATTAAAGGACTTTGAAAAAGTATATTCAAAATTGTTGAAAAGATTGAGTTCTACTCCTAAGTCTGTGTATTTAATAAAAGATTATCAAAAGATCAGATACTAGAATCAAGGCCACGTGGAATATTATAAACACTGAAACCAATAAATCTGATATTATTAATAACTATTTTGAATTGAATATAAATGGATTTTGGATGATGGATTGGAGATGGATGAATGTGAAAATAGCAAAAAAGTTTTTGGAAATTCTTACCCTATATTCCATCTATAACAATCATAACTTTTTGGTCATCTTCCTTATTTCGGAATCAATATTGAAGCAACATGCAACCGAATGTAAAAAAGCTAATTTACTTTATCGATACGAAAGATGGAATAAAAGTTTAGAAGTTACTTTAAAGAAATAAAACGTCAGACTCGTGGGGACATTATGTTAAAACGGTTGCATAATTTATGATATTGCACCAAATTTTGCCATTACAACTGCTGCATATCGAATGGTGTATTTCGTATTCTAAAGAACCAAAAACCAAGGGTTTTAATTTTAATAGGGTAACACTTCTGACCCTAAGAATTTTCGACCTATTTTGGTTCTGCCTACATTTAGTAATAAATTGAAAATTAATACTCAATCAGATGTTAAATTACTTCAATATAAACAAACTTACATAATTTGCTAAAGGTCGCAACACTATTGATGCAGGCGTGGAGTTGTTTAGAAATGAATTTGAAGCCTGGGTGAACTCGCATGATGTATTAGATGTATTCTGTAATCTCTTTAAGACTTTCGACTGCGTTCATCATAATACTTTTATCAGGAAATTACGCCGATATGGAATTAAAAACAATGCTCTTGGTTTCGTTGAACCGCCTCGTTGGTCGAGTGACTAGCATATTATACGCTTAGTTAGGGCTAGTTAGTTACACCGACCAACCGCGAGTCTCTGGTTCGATTCCCGACGGGGGCAGGCATTTGTGTGATGAACATTTAGGTGTCTGCTTTTCCGGGTCTGGGTGTTAATTAAATTTATTCTGGTATATATTTAAGTATTTCTATGTATAAGAATCGTTAACTAAGACCCATAATACAAGCATATAATTTGCTTACTTCGGGGTTAGATTCAATTGGTGTAACTTGTCCAGGGATATTTATCATAATCATTAATCTTGATATTGTGATCTAATACTTGAACTTGAGATCAGAGTGTTAAAATACATGCTAAAATCTCTTCGGCTCCTGTAGTTACGATTGGCGTACTGCAAGGCTCTATTCTTGTTCCATTTTATTTCTAATATATGTAGGTATCTCCCGTATTCGTCCGGACCGCTTTGCAGGCTAAACCTTCTGCCTTCCTGCCAGTCAGCTCGTCAAAGGCAAGCATAGAATTACCGTCACTAATACCGTGACATCTGACTAGGTGGTAGAGTTTCGCAGAGACTCGCCCGGATTAGTACCACCACCTTACCTGTTCCTGCCGATATAATGGTTATGCTTGCCGTTGACGTGTTCTGGTTGTGAGGATAAGGAAGCTTTTGCTTGAGGCCTAACATCCCGGCCTCAGTTTGGCAACGCACCATTAACACCTATGGGGTGTTAATTGTGCGTTACCATTATAAAACCATTATAAATGACTTACCTTATTACATAAGGGATTACCACGATATTGTATTATATAAGCCAAGGATCATATATCAGTATTAGTGTCCGAAATAGGTAGGCAGATGTAGAATCATGTATAACCCACGACTAGCTAAAGACAATATGTGATAGGTGGCAAACCTAACACCATCCGAGCACCTTCCATTTATAAAGATTTATTAATACCAATCATAAAGTTAAATCATTTTCAATACCCATATAAATGATAAAATAATACAACAAAAACAAGTTACTTTTGATAAAAATTATGCTTATGAGAAATGCAATTGAAATGGAATTGGATCTCCGCAAGGGACAATCTCAATTCCAGAGATTAACAGGAAGCGTTGACTCGTCGATATGTCATTGTGAATCCAATTTGCGAACTGTACATATCCATTACTGATAAATCATTTGTAAAATATGAGTGGACTTATGAGATAAACGACGGGCGGTTATTGATTGTGATTGGTCATCTCAAAAGTTACCACGATTGGAGAAGCTATTTTTGTTTTATCCTAGCAGCCGATCCCAGCTTCACATCTGTGGACAAACTTCTATGTTATGATACATACCTTCCTCTTGAGTCCCTCTATCTACTAAAAAAACCGCATCAAAATCCGTTGCGTACTTTTAAAGATCTAAACATACATATGGACAGACAGCCGAAAACGACTTCGATTTATACTGTTAAGACCATAATTTTTTTCATCATTAAAAAATCCATAGCACAAATTAATGCTACCAATGCCACCTAGGGGCAAGTTGCTGAACTAAAGAGACAAACGTGATCAAAAAGTCATTAAAAGTTCCGCTATTCATCAATAGATGGCAAAACTAAAAAGTATCACCGCTGTGCCGGTTTTCGTTACGGAAATACTGGATTCGGTCTCCACGCTTAAGGCCCGCGATAGAAGCTACGCAATAGCATAAAATTCTAGATATATCTATTACCTCCCAATTTGTTCAATTAAGGACATTAACTTTGTTGCCTAAACGGTTATTTATTATTTTTTACGAGTAAAATAGCAAATTCATGCTTTAACTTTAATACATTTAAGAAAAATCATTTTTCCTAGTAACTTTTTTCAGAAAGTTATAAGTAAATATTTAACTTTTTCGTTATTTAATTTTTATGAACGTTCCCAGTTACTTGCTTACCAATGACACTGGTAGTAGAGTGATGCCTTGTTCAGGAAGGGATCCACCGCTTTACCCATTCCTGCCCCTATTATTACACTGTCTTGTTACAGTCCGAAAGGTAGGGCAGCAGGCAGGCTTGCAAAAAGATGTCCTATCCCCAGCCACAATTTAGCGACGTCCACGTAACATCTACGATGATCTTCAGGTCATGGCTGTCTCTATCAGAAGAGTCGCGTGCTTTTTCGTTTTCTTACCATAAATATAAAAAAAAGAAACAGACCCCTACCAACTAGTTATGTGTTGCCCTTTTTTGCGTCTTCTCGGTGTTTCCAAGTTTAATATAAATTCTAAAGTTTTCGCTTCGAATGCTCTAGTTCATAAATTCTAATAAAGGTACCTTAATAAAACAGAAAATGGATGCGAAATTAGCAAATTTAAGACCAATTAAGTTATTAGACTAACGTCTAACTGAACGCTGACTCAATAATCACCTTTTGGTAAAACGCCGACCAAGCTAACAGATTGTAGACTGATCTTTAAGAGGATAGTGTAGCACGAGTTCTACAATGCATTAGCAGAATCACAGCTTCTTATTAATATCTTAATTGTACACGAAACCTTATCACTACACATTAACATAAAGAAAATACAGTTTAGTACAATTTATGTTATGAATGTTAAAATTTATCAAAATCTATTTCACTTTCATTATTATTATGCTATATGTATAAATACAGTTGATTCTCGAAAAATACATATTTACCCTCAGTTAAGAATACGACAGCAAAATAAAGTTTTATAAAAGCCGTAAAACAAAGATGGTAACCATTTCAGATAGTTATAGAGGCTTTTTGGCGGTGCCAGTAACAGATTAAGGCGCTGAGAGCAAGTAAAACCCACAACACAAAAGACAAGGAAGGTGTGTTCACATAATATGGACAAATAAGTTCTTAAGCAAAACATATATTTTAAAACTTTTTTTCTAGGCTATTAATTTAGTCATTGTCTTAACCAGAATTGATACAATAGCTAATAATTTGTGGTCCTTTAAATTGTAAATATCATGATGTTAGCTTATTCAGTATCAACAGCGTGTATTATCTATACTAAATATGGTTTACTTAGAAGTCATGTTATGAAATTAAGTACATATTTTGGTGCAAGCAGCTGTAAGTTTTACTCTTTATATCTTTTAGAGTACCCTACTATTGACTGTCACATTGGCAGTAGTATATGTTTGTCTAAATACCATGCCATGCCATGATATGCCGCTGAACTATTCCAATAAGTTTTAGCTTTTATGTACCGATATCGACGCCAAGTCAAACTGCAAGGAAAGCAGTTAGAAAATAATATATTGTGGTGTTCGCTATTGTGCGTTTTATTTTATTTTTCCATCTCGATCGTGAAATTTTAGTTCTGCTGAGATATATTCACTACTAGAGTTTCGTAATATAAAACCGGTATAAGATAAGGGTTGACAATTTTAGATTTTTCAGATATTTTGTTATTAAAGATTTTATTTCACAAAATTGCCAGTCTTTATAGTATTGGCTGTAGAACAAATTCACAGCATAAATTACTCTTCAGTTGCCTCAAAGAATTTAGATTTAATTTAATTAAATAAATTCTAAAATTAAATATCGCATTGTTAAGGAAGAAAAAACTAAAAAAAAAGAAAAAATAGATGGCAATAGCAAACAATAAAATTCGATAAACTAAAATTTAATATAAAAAGAAGGGTTGCACTCCGGGAGTACCGGCAGAAGTGAAAACTTGAATGTTAACGTTGTTTGTGCATTTTTGATATTTTGGAATGGTTAGGGAACAATTTTGCACGAATTGCTTCAATTATCAGTATGAAAGTATTATCATCGTTCATAGTTCATATCATATTCATTTATTGCGCTATCGTACACAAACATGATAATACGAACATTCGCGCAAGTGTCCTGTGCCGTCTAACGAAATTTCAGGTCACGTGTCCTGACGCGAGTTTAGAAGTTTCTACCCATTCCAAAAAAGTGCGCAACGCCGCTAAAGAAGTTTTTACTTTTAAAATTTTATTATTAAAATCGACATTTTATATGCTAAAATGACCCTAACAAGCAACAATACCATATTTAGATGCTGATACCATTTACCTAAGATAGATGCATTTGAAACTAATTACAGATACCAGAATACGACAATGGTCAATTTATTTTTCCGTATTAAATAAGCTTTAGCTTAGCCATAAAGCAGCAGTTGTAGAGGCAAATACAATATTATAATCTAGCTGACCCGGCGATTTATGTAGCGACATATTTTGGTGACGTACTGACAGCAGCGCATCCTATCGGATCCAATTGCGTTTTCAAACCATCCAGAAATCCATTGAAATAAAGATACAGTATTTGAAACAAAATTGACTAGCTGTTTAGGAGGAGTCCTGGATCAAACTAACGTACTTCTGACTTCTGTAAATTACGAAATTTTTTGACATTTCCTTGTTCATTTACAAATTCAGCACGGGATTTAAAGTGATATTTTTTCACATTAAAAGGCAAAGAAATTTTGTGATAGTAAAAATACTCTTGCATATTCTCTCTACGTATATCCTATCAAACAATATACTCGTAATAATAAAAGAAATCAGGTTTTGCGTTTCTCTTACTTTTTCCAAGTTTAAATTTTACCTTTTATCCCCGGTTGCAGTCCCTTAAATAAACAAGATAAAAAGAAGCTGAGCATCTATTCCCATCCAAATTTCGTTACGATATTTTTACGACCAGTATATATGACCTGAATCATGGCCGGACAGACAGACAGCCAAAACAGACAGTAAAACATTTTTAAAACGCTCAAAATGCGTGTTGTTCTTTTAAAATTTAGTCGCTTTAGACTTATGAAAAGTTTTATTATTTATACAGATTACTAGCTTTTCGCCCGCGGCTTCGCCTGCTTGGTTTGGGTTGTTATATGTATAGATGAAACAACACGTCTCTTCCAAATCAGTCTAGGAGTCTTCGAGTAAACGCATAGCAAAAAACATACAGGCGAATTTCAAACTTCCTCCCTTTTTAAGTCGGTTAAAAAGTATCCTGTGTCCTATGGTCCTCTCCAGCTCCTAAACTACCTCTATACCAATTTTCGTTTGCATTGGTCCATGGGTTAGACCGTGAAGAGGGAACAAACAAACAAACTTACGGATTTATAATATTAGTGGGATAAGTAATGAAGTGGTAGCCCTAGACAACCCCTGTGGCGGGTAGCTGAAGCATGGTATATCGGACTAGAATCGGTTTATCTTTGCAACGCATATATTGTACAGCATATTCGATCTAAGATATTTTCAAGGAAAAAATAATATTATGCAGTGAGTTATTATATTACTCTATAGGAAATTTACATTTTGAAATTAGGGTTTGGCCCTGCGTAGATAATTATTATAACCTTCCTCCATGTTGGTGCGGGTCTTCTTTATACGGTCTATCCATCCTGGCAGCTCGTAACGTGACAAAGCGAAACTGGTAATTATCAAAAAGGTCCTTGGGGTTCTAATGTTGTTCAGCAGCTTGCCCGGGTAGAAAGGGAATAGGCAAAAAAGAGAGGAGATTCTCAATTCAGACAGTATATTTTTAATGTATGTACACCAATTTCCCCTAGGTTTCTAAACCGATTAACGTATTTTTTTTTGTTTGATGCAGAATAGTTTCAAACTGGTCCCATACAAATTCAGGTAGGCCTATTAGTTTTTATTTTATCAGATTTTTTAAACTACTTTCAGGTGTCCCGGTGTCTTTTTTATTAAATTAAATCAGATCAGCAGTAAACTAAAAATAATAAACAAAAATACTACGTTAAAAAAATCGACTTCAAAACTAAAAAGTGATAAAGACTTAATATTAAATATTTACTACCTATGAATTACACGTGCTATTAACTAATATGTCTGAAGTCGGTGTCAAGCTAATTTAATACTTACTTATAATATAATTTGTTTACGGGAGCCGCGCGCTTCTTCACTTACTTTGCCATAAAAAAAATAAAAATAAAATAAGTATCTCAAAAAAATCGATTTCGATATCGATAAGTAAATCACCTACATACACAAAAATCAAGTATTTTTCCCGATTACGGCCTGTAGGCTTACTCTTAACTCTCGATTTCATGAAAATTAGAAATTGGAATCGGTAATGTCATTTTTGATAGCTTGAACAGAGTACCAGCTAATTATAACCTACAAAATAAAACGAACGATAAAACAATTTAGTGTTTATTATTAAGTGTTAATAATTTGCTAGTATTGTTTTTAAAAGTACCTAAAATGACATTCCAATATTCAATTTGCTTGAAATCGAGATTCAAAAATACGACTTCTCTCCGGGCGGCCTAGTATTTTGGTCTATTATACAAACTTAAAATTTTCATACAGGTTTGGAGGGTAAGACAGCCGATACATACATACATACATATCTTCACACCAAGTCCCTTACGGGATAGTCAGAGAGTATCGAGTATAAGACATATATATAAGTATAAGACAGCCGATAAAACAAAATAACACAACAAAAAAGGATTATTAAAATTTGTTAGTCCGTTCAGGTGTGATGCGATAACCAACGGAAATAGGGATTCATTTTTGTATATTATCTTATACTAGCGGCCCGCCCCGGCTTTGCACGGTTATGAAATATAGATAAAAACCTTTAATCACTTTATTTATTAAAAAAACCACATCAAAATCCGTTGCTTAATTTTAAAGATTTAAGCATACAAAGGGACATAGGGACAGAGGAAGCGACTTTGCCATGTAGTGATATAAAATTCTCGTGTCACAATTTTAGTTACCGTACTCCTCCGAAACGGCTTCACCGATTTTCACCAAATTTTATATGCGTATTCAGTAGGTCCGAAAAACGGCTACTATCTCTTTTTCATACTCCTAAGTGATAAGGATGACTTAACCCAATGTTTTTACTAAAATCACATTAAAAAACAATAGCAGAATAACGTCTGCCGGGTATAGTTAGTAAGATATATGATAGTGTTTTGCCTAATTGTAAATAGTTATGTAGCTTCATAGTAGTAACCTCATGTAGCAAGCACGCGTGTATAACACGTGGAAAGAAACGTAGGTTGTAGCGCCATATTAGTAGCAATCAAGTTTTTTTATTAATGTCATGCCAGGGTCGTGCCTAAAGCAACAGTGTTAATTTTCAACTTTCATAAGTTCCATAGTGTATGGTTATGCGATACGAAAGCAAGCAAAACTGTAAGTTGTTTAGAAAGGGCTGCTATTTTTAAGCGACTAAATAGGCATATCAATTTTTTAACTTTTGCCTACCTGCCATTCGTTTTGAAAAAAAGTAACTATCAGTTAACAATACATAATAATAATAATTATAGTTAATATTAATATTAGCTACAAGCTAAAATTTTGTTCGTCAGTCAGCAGTCTGATACGCAGTATCCTTAGCCTGTGGTAGCAAGAAACAAATTACAAAACATTTTCCATAAAGGTTTAGTCCAAACAATATTCTAACAAACAAAAGACTGCCCTCTAAGCTGCGACCCAACATACCATAAATTATGTCATTGGGTATCTAACCCTGTGTCCATCTACGCGTCATTTGTAAACGTCACGCCTGTTAAATGGGTATTAATAACCAACCATGCCAATATAGTCCTTCAAACAGCGTCATAATGTCTATTTTCTCTATCCAAAAACAAGTATACATAGTGACAAAACAATCATTAATTAGAATATACCACAAATAAATCATTATTAGCCGATCATTGAGATCAGTTGTCATTAATTTTGTCTGCTTGCCTAATACAAGATTAATACACTTTGTTTGTAGCTTCCGTTTCCGATTTTGTGTGTTTTTTGGTAAATAGATGTTTCTTATACTTTTTATATTATTGGTGGAGAATAATGATAAATAAAGATATAAATAATAAAGACAAAAAGAAGGAGAACGAGAGACGAAGAGGGAAAGTAAGTAAGGTGGTAGGATTAATAAGGGGAGTTGTTACAGAATAAATTACTAAAGGTCTAACCATACAAATCAGTGCAGAGTCCGGGATGTGGCCATGCCGATAACGCGTATCAGTGTGCCGTCAGGGGCTATCCGTCCACACACACTTCTGTGACAAATGCCAATATTTCATCAAATCTAATTCAGTGTATTGTATTTGTACTTCGTATCCATATATTTTTGATAAAAGAGGTAGTAAAATATATACGGACGATATAAATTTAAACATCGCAATCAATATTTTTTACTAATTTTATATTTATAAACAAATATAAAAAAAAGCAACTATTATTTATATTTTTTCTGTTATCCAACGAAGTGAAAGTAATTGGCAATGATATACCTGCTTGTACTTGGCAGCCCCGGTAAATAACAGGAAATCCAACTTTTGCACATTTAAAATATAACATAACACGTCTTATATTTTTGGTCAGTACAAATTTTTTTTGATATCTTAGTACTATAACATTTGATCAAAAATGTCTTTTTTTAAAGTCTGTTTGTCCAGAATCTTTTTTCACAACCCATTTTCAGTGTGTTTTCTATTATACTGAATTTATTATAAAATATGTTTCATCCGATGAACACGGTGAAGGTCGACTTAAGATAGGATCTTAGATCATAAATGTAAACTTTGACACTTAAATAGAGAACAAATGATAATATTCAACCTCTTTTAAAAAACTTGTACAAATAAATACGAAATATTTTTAATAGAATAAAGCCTAATTTCCTATTTATTTATTTTATTTTTTCGTAAACTTTGTTATGCATATTGTGTATATAGTGTATTTGTTAGATGTTAAAACCCTCCTGGCATCAACAATTTGCTGTAGGCAAATTGGCCCTCCTTCCCTAAATACTCGTTTCTTTATAAAGTTTGCCCTAGATCCAACAAATTAATGCCTTTCCCCAAAGTTAAATCTGTATCACGAACACTCTTTTGAAACTATATTTCCAAAAACTATATAAGGTTTGAGGTTATGTTTGATGTTATGTTCACTTCGAAGTCTTTGAACTTTGAGGTGATATTGGTATTCTGTATGTCATGCTGTATTGTCGTTTACCATCTGGCCTGTAAGCAGAAACATATTTTAACTTAAAACAGGGCAACCTTTCAAAGAATAATTTAACCGTGGTGAACTGCAAAAAAGCGACTACGATTTCAATAAAAAAAAGAATGCTTATTTCAGTACTAATAATTTACAACAAGATGTGAGTAGTTGATGAAGTCACCTTAATTACGAGGTACTTATATTAGGCGACACCGCTCTTCCATTATACATATTCCTCTACAAATTTATAAGCTCAAGCTAGGTACACCGGGTAAAGTTTTTAAACAAAATTTAAAGAAATAAATAAATAAATATAATCAGCACACTGAGGTACGTAGTGTCGTTCACGACACTATCCGTTAGTGGTACTTGGTGGTACGGATACTGAGATGCAAGTTCATAGACTTATCCTGTTTTTTTTTTATGACATTGGAAGGCAAACAAGCAGACGGATTTCCTGATGGTAAGAAATTCACGCTGCCTAGAGACACCAAAGGTGGTAATGGTGCGTTGCCAACCAGAGGCCGGGATGTTAGCCCTCGAGCAAAAGTTTACCGGCTACCTTACCCTCCGAACCGGAACACGTCATGACGTTATGGCGGCACAATTAGGTAAGGCGGTGGTACCAATCCGGGTGAGCCGCTGCGAAACTCTACCACCTAGTCAGATGTCACGGTGTTAGTGAGGGCAAGCCTATGCTCGCCTTTTACGAGCTGCTTGGCACAGGAAGGCAGATGGTCTATTCTACAAAGGAGCCCGGACCAACACGGGGGGTTTGAATGACTTATCGTTATTTTTCTCAATTTTGAAGCATCACGTCCCCGATTAGTCTCGGATTGTATACTGATGTCTGTGGATACACCTGAGTCTTTACCATGAGTTGGTTTAGATTAGTTTTTTTAGTTACCAAAAGTTCAAAGTTTTCATACAAATAATTTACAGAGACGGCAATGAGAATAGTAAATTTGACAAGTCGTAAACACATGGTAAGGGCCCTGACTTAAACATGATTTAAGGGATAGCGCATACTGATCTGCGGTCAGTTTGTCGGGTTGGACGCATCGCATTATAAAACACATGGAGCGGTCCGGGTCGCAGCGTGTCGGCGGAATTTTGTTGCTTAGTACGTGAATGTCGAACATTGTAGATGCATAATATATACAGTTTTCACAATAGACATTTCTCTTTAGTATTAGAATAGCTGTTACCCGCGGCATTGCTCGCGTTACAATTAATATATTTACTAATTATAGCACATTATTAAGGACTTTCATACAAACTTTCAATCTCTATTTTACTCCCTTGGAGGTAGAATTTCCAGAAACGCTTAAATAAAAATCTACTCATTTCTGATAAGTAGCCCAAACATAAAGTTTCATGTTTCCAAATTAAAGAAATGACGATCTTCCATACAAATTTCTAACCCCTGTTTCAGCCCCTTAGGGATAGAATTTACAAAATCCCGTCCTTAGTGGGTGTCTACCCAATAAAATAAACCTACTTACCAAATTTAATGGCTGTATCTCTTAACAGTTTATGCTCGCCACGATGAATCAGTCAGGACATGTTATTTTATAAATATAAATTTAAAATGAGGTGAATATGATACTATATAAAAAAGTTAACGTATGATATGGACATACCCAATATATTTAAAGGGAAATGAAAAAATAAGTATCTTCATGCCTATATCCCCGAAGAGGTAGGCAGAGGTACAACCAAGGCACCCACGACTAGCCGAAGACACTTAGTCCCACATTGTGATAGGTGGCAAGCCTATCGCCAACCGGGCACATTTCCAATCCCGACCAACATTTTTTTTATTAGAAAATTGGAAAAAATCCAATTTTCTTTTTTTTGGCCGACCCGGGATTCGAACCCAGGACCTCATGCAGTCAAGTCCAACACCCGGACCGCTAGACCACAAAGGAAATGAAAAAGGAGGTTGAAATAGAGATTTTTCATCGATAAGAACAATGCCCTTAAATACAAGAAGATAAACATGATAAACAAAAGATGGCAAAGATGTGTTCTGAACTTAAGACTAAAAAGTCCAGTTTTTGCAAAAATAAATTTCGTTAAAAACATTTCGTTGTTAACTCCAAAACTAAATAAAACGCTGGACTTTTACAAATCTTACCAGAGCCTTTACCATGAGTTGGTACAGATTACGTTCGGTAAGTTACGTATCGAAATCTTTGACTCTGTTAGTCTAAAAATTTGTTTCTTTTAGCTGCCAACAGAGGCGCTGTTCAAAGTTTTCATACAAATAGTTATTGACAGAGACGATATCGAGTATAGCAAACTTGACAAGCCGTGAACTCATGGTAAGGGCTCAGGTAGAGTAAGTATTCTAACCTTAGTATAGTATTCTATCTTAAGTATTTCTAACACTAAAAATACGACATGTTATTTCTAGAAACAATTTGCGTGAAGATAAAATGGAGGCTAAAATAATAGCATTTAAAATATCAAAAGTCATACAAAGGGATCATTATAAAATTCTCGACTGCAGTCACTTGCATCTACTTCTTTGTGCTCTGTTCTTTGCTTTGAGTATCTTAATTGAATAAATGCCTTGAAGCATGAGCCTGTTATAATTTCTGCTTGATCACTGCAAATAATTATGTTTTGAAGAAATAATAAATTGATTATGTAATTGTAGTAGACTTATTCTGACGTATCTGTGGTCTAATGGTTTGGTATCAGCTGACTACACGAGGTCACGGGTTCGATCCAATTGATTAGAGTTCATACCAGCACGTCTTTTATGCAAAACTTTCGCTTTTTTTTATATATTTGTTGCCTACCTGAGGCTAGAATTTTTTTTATTTTACGATATTTTTAGGCAAACGAGCAGACGGATTTCCTGATGGTAAGAAATTCACGCCGCCTAGAGACAACAGAAAAGGTAATAGTGCGTTGCCAACCTGAGGCCGGGATGTTAGGCTTCGAGCAAAAGAAAGTTTACGGGCTAACTTGTCCTATAGTACGTTCGCGTCAAGAATGCAGTAAATCATCATTATACGCTGGTCCATAACCAATTAAATCTATACTAATACTAGCTGTTACCCGCGGCTTTGCCCGCGATAAATTGAGATGTAAGCTATCCTATCTCTCGAGTTGGATCGAACTGCACATGATGTGCGAATTTCAATATAATCGGTTAAGTGGTTTAGGAGTCCATTGAGGACAAACATTGTGACACGAGATTTATATATATTAAGATTATAAAGAGAAAACCTTTGTATTTTTGTATGTTTGTATTGAATAGGCTCAAAGACTACTGGACCGATTTCAAAATTTCTTTTACCATTATTTAGAGGGATTCTTCCGAATCCGTACAGGCTATATTTTATCCCGGAAAATAGATAAGATTTTTCGTGGTAGTGAAAATTGTGGAGTAAGTCGACAAAAAACCATACGTTAACGATACTCGCGAACGCTGCCTAAATAATTGGAGATGTAAGGTTGACTTCTACAGAAAAGTTGTAGAACTCAATAATGCCTACAAAAAAATCTGCAATAGTATAAACCAAACATTTATATTTTAGCCATTATAACCACTTTTCCATAGAATGAAAGTAATTAAAATTATTATCCTATGTTTATTGATCATATTATCGCCAAATACTAATCCTTATCCAAACAAACAATTTACTGAGCAAGATTGTTTCAATAGCTATAAATTACTTTTTATTTTATTCCAATCGGACAATTCATTCAAAAGATATTACGAATTTAAAATTGTAATTGGTATTAAAATTAATGATGGCCGCCGGCCGATATGTATCGCACGACTGTAGTATAAAACAAAGTCGCGTTCTCTGTCCCTATGTCCCTTTGTATGTATGTATATGTTGTATGTATGTATCTTTCAAACTACGCAAACTACGGATTTTGATGCGACTTTTTTTAATAGGTAAAGTGTTTAAAGAGGAAGGTTTATATGTAGGTATATTTTATACCCGTGCGAAGCCGGGGCGGGCCGCTAGTCGTTTACAAAATAAAGTCAAGTTCACAGTCAAATCCGTTAAAGAAAAAAAATACAATATTTGTTTTGTCTGTGAACCTGAGTTTCTTAATGTGAGTGATTAGATTGGTATTAAACGAGCTGATAACGAGGATTCACTGCAGTCTTAAAGCCAACGTGTTATAAATAATAATGAAAATAATTGAAACCTACAATTCGAAAAAGTATCAAGGAGATAAAAAATAAATTTCTCGAAAGCAGAGCCGGAGGCTGCAAATTATTATGGCTGCCTCGAAGAAATAATATGAAATCCGACCACCTTTCGTGGCGCTTGTATGTAATAAAGTTGGGTGTAACAGAGCGCTGGCGAAAGTCCCAGTTTGTGCTTTGCAACAATATATTTTCTCAAAGCTTTTGTAGAGGAATGTAACGCTCATTTTGTATCTGAGTCGATAAAAGATAAGTCTGGGGTAAGTTCTACCATTTCTTATGAGATAAAAAAATTAACTTTCTCAATTCAATTGTTGTTTTTCTTACATCAGATTTTTTTTTATTTAAACAATTTTAGTGATAAGTACTTTTAATTGGAAGAAATTTCGAAACTTAATTTAAGTATATTGATTCATTGAAGTGTAGTGCTATAGCTATACTTATGGCAACCAGGGGCGGATTAAGCAATCTTAAGATCTTTAATCAACCTTAGCAACATGTAATTAGATCCTAGCATTCAGCCACAAAAAAGTCTAAAACGGGCAATGAACAGGCAAGGAATCAATTTAAAAATCTTCGATTCTTGTGCCGGACAAGTTGCAGTAGTTGAAGCGAGTTAGCTGGTTTGCTTCATAGAATTCGTAAGGAATCCACCTTTCCAGATTTTTAATCTTTTTTTTTTATGATATTGGAAGGCAAGCAAGCAGACGGATTTCCTGATGGAAAGAAATTCACGCCGCCTAG
>NJDC01058214.1:204105-216879 GCA_002245475.1 Calephelis virginiensis | reverse complement strand
ATAGCTATACTTATGGCAACCAGGGGCGGATTAAGCAATCTTAAGATCTTTAATCAACCTTAGCAACATGTAATTAGATCCTAGCATTCAGCCACAAAAAAGTCTAAAACAGGCAATGAATAGGCAAGGAATCAATTTAAAAATCTTCGATTCTTGTGCCGGACAAGTTGCAGTAGTTAAAGCGAATTAGCTGGTTTGCTTCATAGAATTCACGGATTTCCTGATGGAAAGAAATTCACGCCGCCTAGAGACACCAAAGGTGGTAATGGTGCGTAGCAAACCTGAGGTCGGGACCGGCCTCGAGCAAAAGTAAGTTTACCGGCTACCTTACCCTCCGAACCGAAACATGTTATGACGATATGGCGTCAGGAATAGGTAAGGCGGTGGTACCAATCCGGGTGAGTCGCTGCGAAACTCTACTACCTAGTCAGATGTCACGGTGTTATAACGGTAAGCCTGTGCTCGCCTTTTACGAGCTGCCTGGCAGGAAGGCAGATGGTCTATTCTGCAAAGGAGCCCGGACCAACACGGGGAAAATCTTACCAATTTACTTCAAGTGGTTTAAAGCAGTTTTATCACTAACATAACAGACGAAGCTAGCTGGGACGTGGACTTCAAAGTGGATCTGTTTTCAAATAGTCTTTATTTTTATTTTTATATTTATTTTCTTTATTTTTCGTTGGCAACGTGGGTCTCGGCCGTCCACGAGTCTTGTTTGCAGTTTGATTTTTTTTAATTGCATGAAAAGCAAAAACGCAATATGGTTTCCTTGGCGACACGACTGTCATACACATAATTAACCTTTCAAGCCGTACCTTTCACTGCTGGTGGCATAGAGGATTTTGTACCCTTAAAAACATGATATTTTAAATTTCCCATTTTGGAAACTGTGAGATGCAAAAAGACAGATAAAAAACAAATGAATGACGGTTTAGAAGACACAAATACATTAAAAAAATAAAACAAATGAATGTCGATGTATAGATTTGAATTTGGAATTCCTTACAAAAGAGCAGAAATTTGTGATTGAAGTACGTGGAAACGCCGATTTCATATGTAAGGACCTAATATTTATGTTACTATAACAGGTCATTCATTAATGATGATATTTATATTTATACGTGATGCCAAAACTTAGAACAAACTATTACGAAAATCGCGCGGACACAGGAGCATACAATTTGGCACACTTATAGTTTATGTGTAGGAGAAGTGCAGAACGCTAATATTTTTCATTAAAATGTTTATAAAGTACGTTGATCAATAAATAAAACATTACCCACACTACCATGCATTTGACACACACAAACAAATATGTTGATCATGATAACGACAAAATATCACAGATGGCGCACTAAAAAGTTTAGAATAAAGTAGTTGGTCTTGAGAAATGAAGATGGCGTTCTTATCAACAAGAAATTAAAATTTGTTATGCTCGAATTTCGACCAACGGGCGACCACTAGTAGTAATAAATATTTATAAACAAAAAATAAATCTAATCCTAAAGTAAGTAAATTATATGTTTGGGTGTTATTTAACGATTCTGATACCTATAAATACTCAAATAGACAACAGAATAAATTTAAAAAATACACACACTCGGAAATACAAACATCTAAATGTTTATTACAGTAATGTCTGCCCCCGTTGGGAATAAAACCGAGCTTCGCGACTGGTCGGTAGGTGTACATAGGTGTGTACGCTAGCTCCACGACCAACGAGGCGGTCATTAACGTGGTCATTGATTAAAGTGAGGGTTATTTACTTTATTTTTTTTTTATACTAACATTACGTTCATTTACGGATAAAAGAAAAAGTTTTTTACATATTTATGACTAAAATCGAGATAATTACTAAACAAAATGTAAATTATCGTCAAGTTAACAGTTGTGCATATGCAAGCGAAAGATAGAAGATAAATGTAGCTCACCAAACAAACTTCGTATTTGTTTAGTCTTGAACCTTGCTACTTTAAGTGTATTTGATTCGTTGGGAAGCAGTGTTTTATTGTAGTTCGTATACTGAATTTATTTAGAAGCCTTGTAGTGAATAAAATAAATAAATTAAATCTTTTTCTCAAGATACAATCAGGCCTACTTTGGGAACCTCTTGGAAGTTTATAGTTTATTTGAACATGAACTACAAATCCTTGCATATTCTTCACCTTTTTTCTTTACTTCTCTTTTTGTAATAAAATATTGTAGTTATTAATAATATTATAAATGCGAGAGACTGTCTATTGCTCTGTCACGGTTAAACCGCTAAACGGATTTTGATGAAATTTTATATGCGTATAGCTATAAATTCGAGCCCAAACACAGGTAATTTTTTTTTCAAAACCCAACCCCAAAACCCCAAAATTCACAGAGGGGGCTTGCCACCACCGTTTACCAACTTCCCCTCTACAACGGGATTCAAATGCCGCGAGGTTTCTTAACTGAGGTTTTTCATTGGCCTCAGTGCTTCCTTGCCGCCTTCCTTACCTTCCTTTTCTCTTTACCGATATCCGTATCTATTCTATTTTGCTACGTTGATATAAAAACATATATGTATGAAGTATCGCACCATGTCGGTGACCAACTTTAACCCTGATCCCTAAAATTTCACTTTAACCCCTTCACTAACATCGAAACAATCGAATGAATAGAAGTGAATTGTCATGTTGCTCTATGGTTTCTTTAAGTTTGATATTACAACTTTATCAAAACTATATTCTCTCTATATTGGTCCGGATCCATCCTGTAGAAAAGCCTTTTTGACTTCGTGCTTGGCAGCTCGTAACAGGCAACCGTGTAATAGGTCATTGCCAACTGGACCATTGGCACAGTTCTGTACAGAAACTCTTCCGAGTAAGGGTTCGGGCGCCATTTTGACAGTGTCATGTTCTGTTTCGGAGGAGAGAGAGTAGATTAGAATTCCACATTAAATCTAAAATCCCAGCTAGTGACAGCGACGAACCCAGTATCTATCTACCATTGTCTTCTGCCGTCAGAATAAAACGAATATAGTGTGCTTATCTGTGTCTTATTCCAAAAAAAATAAGCAAAAATGAATATAATATTCAAATGACTATGACTAAAATCGAGATAAACACACGAAACATACATTAGCCTCATGTTAACCGTTATGAATATTCAAACGGAGGACGCAAGATAAATGTTGCCAGAACAAACTTCATATTTGTTTAGTCTTGATGCTTGCAACTCCCAAGATTTATATTTGATTCGTTGGGGCAACGTTTTATTGAAGGTCCCATTTAATTTCCTGAAAGTGGATGATATTGCGTGAATATATATTGAGAAAGTTGTTTTTCGATATAATTTACATATCATGCAATATTGGTTGCCTCTTAAGTCTAGTGTTGGGCTTGTCTTCAAGAGGTCACGGGTTCGATTCTGAGGCTAAGCAAATATAAAATTAAACCGGTTGGCGATAGGCTTACCACCTATAACGTTGTGTCTTCGGCTAGTCGTGGGTGCCCTCGTTCTGTTTCTGCCCATCTATTATATTGGTGTGAAATCGTCGCTTGCTTTATGTTGCTTGAAGGTGAATTTGACTATTGAATTTGATTATATTGAAGGTGAATTTGACTACTATATAAACTATAGTAGTCAAATTCACCTTCAATATAAACGGTTTAACCAAATATCTTAAATTCTACTTCGATGATTTGAATTAAACAAGTCTGAAGTTTTAAATTACGTGTACATATACTTGAGATATAAAAAACCTTATCAAAATTACTTAAGTTTTTACTCCAATAACAAATATACTATCAAATAAGAATAAAAAAGAAGAAGTTTTAGGACTCGGAAGCGTTCTAGTCAGAAATATCTTCAATTTCTGCACACACACTAAACTAATTTTAAGTTATTGCTATTTTCTTCCGACGAAAGTTATGGAAGGAGACAAAACGCTTTTAGTTCTGCCAGATGAGGTCAAAATCACCATTCCTTCATATTCATATCAACACACTGGGTTTGGAGACTCTTGAAACCACCCTCGGTTAATATACAAATGATCTGATCGTGGAATGTCAATCTAGATTTCCCCGGGTAGCTACATCCATCAACATTCGCATTGTATATCTGCTGTTTGAATTTGTCACTGTCATTCTTTCCACATGATCTATCTAGCGGAGCATGATTTTACTCACTTTAACACCAACACTTTCTTCCAATTCCACACTGTTTCTAATATTCTTTTTTTATGCTTAATTTGTGTTTAATTTCAATACTTGTCTAGAATAAGAGATAATGCTACTTTAGATCGGTTACCACTTTTAATTTTATAAATGTTACCAGATATTTAAATGTTAAATTTTATAAATGGTAACATGGACTCGATACTGTCTAGCCCGTGTTGGTCCAGGCTCTTTTGCAGAGTAGACTATCTGCCTTCCTGCCAGGCAGCTCGTAAAGGTGAGCATAGGCTTACCGCCACTAACACCATGACATCTGACAAACTCTACCAAGTTTCGCAGCGACTCACCCGAATTGGAACCACCGCTTTACCTATTCCTGCCGCCATAACGTCATGACGTGTTCCAGTTTGGAGGGTAAGGTAGCCGGTAAACTTACTTTTGCTCGAGGCCTAACATCCCGACCTCAGATTGGCAACGCCCCATTACCACCTTTGGTTTCTCTAGGCGGCGTGAGTTTCTTACCATTAGGAAATCCGTCAGCTTGTTTGCCTTCCAATGTCAAAAAAAAAGCTACCCTGGCAGAAACTTGGTTTAATGGTATGTAATTAGAAGGCTTAGGTTCGATTTATAAAGACAGGCATTTTTTTATGAATAGGGCAGTGAACAAGCACGCGGCTCGTGTAAGTGTGCGTGCATGCGTGTGTCACTGTACTCGTATCACAACTTTGCTGCAACTTCCTTTAACCGCATCTGTGGTCTAGCGGTTCAGGAGTTGGACTTGACTGCATTAGATCCCGGATTCGAATTCCGGGTCGGGCAACAAAAAGAAAATTTAGGTTTTCTAATTTTGTAATAAAAACATTTTTGCCCGGAATTGGATATGTGCCCGGTTGGCGATAGGCTTGCCATCTATCACATTGTGGGGACTTAGTGTCTTCGGCTAGTCGTGGTTGTCCTGGTTGTGCCTCTGCCTACCTCTTCCGGGACTTGGGCGTGAAGATACTTTTTTTTAGACCAATTAAACGTATATATGTGTTTTGTTAGAAACCTGACGTGATCGTGATGTTTCCTAGCTATAAACAACGTAGGTTTTTTTAGGGGTTAATTGACTTTTTCTAATTTCATTATTATTTAATCAATTTAATATTACCCGGTGTTAGATAAGTAGTTTGCTTCTTTGCCGATAGATTTGCTACCTTGTGTAAACCTTACCTTGTCAGTATCAACTACCTGCAGCTTATCGTTAGTTGTATCTCCCCCTATCTATTTGAGGATACGGGCATTAAAATACTTAAAATGGCCGAAGTCGCGAGCTAAAACAAGTATTTAAAATCGGTGACCTAAACAAAGAATAAAATCCTTAATCCGTGTTCACATTTGTATCACATCGCAATAATTCGTTAAATTTAATCGTGATCATGTTTTCCACTTCAATGATGTTTCATTATTTGATTAGGAGCTCGTTTTGTTCCCGGGATTTATTTATGTCGCATTTTATTGGCAGCTCGTGAAATCGGTACCGTTATCATTCGACATTAGCTGATTACGAATACGCTTGAATCGGTGTGTGCTGCCAACATTAATGTTAAATTTCATTTTCATTTTGTAGCTAGCAACATTCTGATTTGGATTCGAAATTTAAAACTGTCAACTGAGTAGATAAGTCGCCTCTGTGGTCTAGCGGTCCATTGTCGGACTTAACTTCTTAAGGTCCCAGGTTCGATTCCCGAGTCGGGCAACCAAAAAAGTAGAAAATGTATATTTTCGATATTCTATTTAAAAAAGGCTTGCCACCTATCACATTGTGGGACTTAGTGTCTTCGGCTAGTCGTGGGTGCCTTGGTTGTACCTCTGCCTACGTCTTCGGGGATATGGGCGTGAAGATACTTGTAGTTTTTTTTCTATTTAAAAAAACGATGCCTGGGATTGAATATGTGCCCGGTTGGCGATTGGCTTGCCACCTATCACATTGTGGGACTTAGTGTATTCGGCTAGTCGTGGGTGCCCTGGTTGTGCCTCTGCCTACCTCTTCGCGGATACAGGCTTGAAAATACTTTTTTTTTTAATAGATAAGGTTACAAAAATGTAATAATTTTTAACGGACTCCAAAAAAATCTCAATTCGATTGCATGTTTTTTATGTTTGTTACGCTCTTACTCGGCCAAACCTATTTTGATCATTCTTAATTAGAATGATAGGTCATGATTTTATCATGATAGTTTTATCATGATTTTATAATTTATCCGACCAGTGGTTTTTGAAATATATTTTATAAGTACGTAAATTTTTCAATTGCGTTAAGATAAGTCCGGGCTCCTTTCAGAATAGACCATCTGACTGCCTGTCAGACAGCTCGTAAAAGGCGAAAATAGCTTGTATATGTGGTAGAGTTTCACAGCAAATCGCCCGGATTGCTACCACTACTTTACCTACTCCTGACGCCATAACGTCGGTGATTACCGTTGTCTTGTTCCGGTTCGGAGAGGGGAAGGTAGCCGGTAAACTTATTTTTGCTCGAGGTCTAACATCTCGGCCTCAGATTGGCAACGCACCATCACTACTTGTATTGTGTTTCTAGGCGGCATGAATTTCTTGCCATCAAGAAATCCGTCTGCTAGTTTGCCTTCCAATATCATAAAAAAAATTAAGTGTAACTCAAAAACTACTGGTACAATGTTGGTAAAATGTATGTGAGACAATTTTGAAATCATTTGCTTTCGAAAAGAGAATATCAAATTGCAACGTGGCACCCAATGTTTTTTGCAATTTTACTGCACTTAACTACTTAATTTTAAATTACAATGCACTTTTTTACTTCACACATATTTCTACAGTTCATATCTTGTTGTTAATGTTTTTATGTGAATTTCTTATATGGTTTAGTTTTCCAGTATTAGCGTTGACTACTACTGAGGTTTCTCGTTCAACTTCCTGGTCTGGCAATTGGAAACGTCTATTTCAAATTTCTACTTAAAACAATGTAATATTCGATTTGATGATTTTCCGGATGGCGATATTGTTGCCTATCACATTGTGGAACATATGTTCTTTAGGCTTATGGATTAGCCCTGGCTGTACCTATTCTTACTACTTCAATGACATATGCGTGAAGATACACTACTAAGTTCTCGGAAATCAAACCCGGGACCACATATAGTCAACAACAATGGCAGACCACTAGAGGTGACTCAAAAATAGGATGATCGTTAACATTTAACTGATCAGTTAAATCATAGTCAAATGGAAGCATTCGTTGCTTTAAAATCGTAAACACGGTAGTCGGAGAAGTTGTGCGTGATAAGCCAAAGTTCCTGATTCCTACGTGACTAGACCGACAAGTCCTGCAAGCGTGTTGGGTCCACTCGCTCCCGGTCTACACTGCCACGTAAATACATGTTTTATCTAAAGTTTAAACCAGTTTGAACCTAATATATTTCCTAGGTAGAGTGCGGTGCAAAGTCGAATCTAGTATTTTTTGGGATACAAGGCGAAGATACGCAAAAACGTCACAAACAACTGTTTTTTGTCTTGAAGCATCTGACATTAGTCAAGTTCTAATTAGCATCAAGTTGTTTTCTAATTGCCTCTGTGTTCTAGTGGTCTGGCGTCGGAATTGACTTCTTGAGGTTCCGGGTTCGATTCCCGATTGAAGCAACAAACATTGAAAATATGTATTTTCAATTTTCTAATAAAAAAAATCCGGAGCCCGATTGGTGATAGGCTTCGGCTTGTCGTGGGTACCCTGGTTGTGCCTCTGCCTTCTCCTTCGGGGATCTGGGCGTGAAGTTACTTTATTTTTTAATAAAAACTAACTACTCAATGTGACAAAATCAGGCTTAGATTATTCAAAATAAAACACAAGCAGTCATGTCTGGGTCTTAAAAAATGCAATAGCATCCTTACTACTCGTATCCTTACTACGTAATATCTACTCATTCAGTGAGATTTGTCGGCACCGAAAAGGCACACAATAGACTGATTCCTTCGTGAATACTTGCTGTATTTGCCTCTTTCTAGCTGGTAGAGAAGCGAATGTTCTTTTCTACATGGAGGACTCGGAACAACACGGGAAAAAATCTGCATTTGGTGTCACGCATTAGCTTACCAACCACCATCATTATACCTGCTTTTTTCGGCGTGATCATTGACGTCATCATAATCCTGTGCGGGCAAACTATTTTTCTTTTTGTTTTAAATTGGTAGAAATTTAACTTAAGCACAGGGCAAGTGCTAAATAAAAGTACATTTATAAAAATCGTTAAAATTTTGAAAATTTAAATCTGTATTTAAATTTTTTGTATGAGTTTGTTTGCTAAAGAAGTTGCAATTGAAGAAGCAGTTGCAATTTGTACAAATAATTGATTTGAGTCGATTTTTATCGGAGAATCTACGACAGATTAAAATATAAAATATTTTTTTACAATCACGTCGAAGTTTTTTTTTATATCCGGCTCGAAGGACCACTTTTCTAGGAATAACATACTTCTTAATAACAGCGATTATTTCTACTTAGCAAACTCAGCACTCATTGTTAAATTCTCCAAAGAAACTGTTGTTTTTCTTAGTAAGCAAAAGAAATTGAAATTTGAAATTCACACTTCATTTTATGCAGGCATTTCTTTATTATTAAAACAACTTTGCTCAGAAATATTTAATGTAGTTCTTTTGCATGCAGAGCAACCTTACATATTCTAAAACAGATTGTGAAAAGCCTAGATAAGCATAACATGTTTGTACTCTTTATTAAGTTAAGGCAAAACGTGATGAATAAATACGAGTTTTAGATTTCTACGTGACTGGATCCACAAGTCTTGCGAGTGTTATCAGATTATCAGATCTCCTCACGAACTCCAAAAGTACAGCGTGAAATATTTTATTTTCAGGGATTATTTTGCGTTATAGAATTTGAATTATGGTATTGCAACACTGGTTTGTGTCAATTAAAATAACGAAATATTTGTATTATATATAATGTTTTCCTTTTTATTATTTTTGTTTTATTTCGTACCTATTGACTTTATTTTTTCATATTTTTCAATTCTGATTTTTTATGTGGATTTAAACTATTTACTTACTTTTTGGGTGAAATGCAACCTTTACAGTAAGCTTAAAAACTTGCATACCTAAAATTCATGAAGTCAGTGTGGTTTTTACTTCATATGTACTTAAAAATATGTCTACAAAAACTAACAAATTTGCAGAAGTTTAAAAACTAGCAAATACATGTCATTTCTAAAATATGTACATTCAGAAACAATCAAACGCTGGAGAGGTCTGAGAATGCGTATTAATAATTTATTTTTGAAATAATTTTCTATGTAAATACCACTCAGTGATCTCAAAGCTATATTTAGAGGCAGTAAAAGTTTCAAGTTCGTTATTAGCACACATTACGTCAAACACTACATTAAATTTGCTTAGTAATATATCAAGAGTAATTAGATACACAAGAAAAATAAGATCAAATTTCAAAGTTTCTTTCGAATAAGGGAATTTTTAAAATTAAATGAGAAAATTTTATTTGCGGAACATGTGTGTTTAAAATGTTACAATTTTTTTAGCATTTTAACATATTCTGCCTACGTCTAGTGTACAAATGCTTTAATAGGTATTTAGAAAAAAAATAATTATTTAAATACTATTTAACCTAATTCTAACACACAAAAAAAAAACACTTAACATTGTTCATTAACCATTCCATTGCATCCAGAGTGCCATTTCACAGCTTAACGCAACTAATATAAAACCTAATACCATGTTGTAATGCTACTCTTTATTAAGTTTAGGCAAAACGTGATGAATGAAAGTTGTAGATAGCTACGTGACTGGATCTACCAGCCTTGCCAGCATTACCAGATAATCTCGGCTCGGACTAAACTAGTATTAAAGTAATCAGAAGGGTTTTCTACTACCGTTACAGAGTTAAAGTAGCTATTCCAATTCTTCTGCGGATAAAATTCGATTAAAACATAAAAAAACACAGTCGAATTGAGAACGTTTTTCTAGTTGGTTAGAAATACAATCGAATTGCAAACCACCTCCATAAATTTAAGCAAAGATTAATAAATACAAATTGGGTCAAAACTCTCTGGTGATATTCATATGTCATATCAGTTACAAATGTTCTAGCACGGGAGGAAACTCTATTTCAACTTATAATTAAGTAATGAGTGAGTTCAGAAGTGAATTCGAGGTCCCTTTATTCATTAACCCCAGTTCGTACACTGTCGTGACACTTCATTGTCAATGAAATTATTTGGAGGACAAGTGATGGTTATTCAGGGGATAGAAGGTAAATTTCGAGAGAATATTTCTCGAAAGTTACGAAAATATAATTCCCGAAAGTAATTTTCTAGAGTATTATTCGCGAAAGTTGGTTTTATAATATTTTTTGGTAAATTTAAGTTTAGATATCGATTGGCGTATACTTATTGTAACTAACAACGATTTGCGAAGCACAGGGTCATTTTCGATAAGGATGAAGAAACAAATAAATATCCCTGGACAACTTACACAAATTGAATCTAACCCCAAAGTAAGTAAATTATATGCTTGTGTTAGTCAACGATTCTAATACATAGAAACTTTTAAATAGATATCAGAATAAATTTAATAAACACCCAGACCCGGAAATTCAGACATCTAAATGTTCATCACACAATGCCCGCCCCCGTCGGAAAAGACACTCATTTACAAGATACTCATTTGTTTTTTCGCAACTTTGAATCTTTCCAGTAAAATATATGTAGCTTTGGAATAATAAAAAAAATATGGCTATTTGAAAAATATAAATTTCCACGTGTAATATGCGTATTGTTAAAAAATAACAATAAACGAAAAAAAACAAAATTATGGATAAGAAGTAACAAATAAACAGTTCTAAAAAAAAGGAAAGAGGATGCTGATTTAACCATTAAGTTATTTTAATATTATTAGTCCCAAAACAAAAACGCCAAAAATACCATGTGAAAAACAGATTCACGAAAGATACATATTAGGAACTCATTGAAAGTTTCTGTATTTTGTTGAAAAATACAAAGTCCGATTACAAAATATTTGTATTTTACTTTTAATTTTCAACCCTAATTCTTGACAGGGACACTCATTTGTGTTTTTTTTATGATATTGGAAGGCAAACAAGCAGATGGATTTCCTGATGGTAAGAAATTCTCGCCGCCTAGAGACACCAAAGGTTGGCAAAGGTGGTGCCAACCTGAGGTCGGGATGTTAGGCCTCGAGCAAAACTACGTTTACCGGCTACCTTACCCTCCAAACCGGAACACGTCATGACGTTATGGCGGCAGAAATAGGTAAGGCGGTGGTACCAATCCGGGCGAGTCGCTGCGAAACTCTACTACCTAGTAGTATGTCACGGTCTTAGTGACGGTAAGCCTATGCTCGCCTTTTACGAGCTGCCTGGTAGGAAGGCAGATGGTCTATTCTTTATTATATATTATTATACAAGGGAAAATTGTGGAACTTTTAGGTGTTATAAGTAACATAATTTCATATGCCTGTATTTCTTACAGTCTCATTTAAATATATTCCATTAAATATTACATTAATATGAAACAGAATCAGTTACAGTACTACTATTTAAATTATGCGCTTCGGCTTTACACTTTTTACTCTTTTTACACTTAATACTTTTAATTTTAAACTGGCTGACCTAATCTATTATGAGCCTGGATCAACACGATGCAAATGTATAGAAATGCTTAAATAAGTGCTGAAACTAATTTAAATAACACCAAACCCACAAATGCCTATCTTAACACACATACAAAAAAACTGGAGTCAGTTAAAAAAGAAAGCTTGTCTCTATGTGCAGAATTTTCCTCCAACCAACTCCAAATATGATGTTATTTTTTAATATTCCCTGTGAAACGATAAAACAGATTTCAATTTTAATTTAAATTCTTCTGCATTTTTCTTTTCAAAAGGATTTTTTTGAGTAAATATCTGAAACGTTTATCAATAATTTAAGTTAAAATGGATGGATCAGACCGCCAAAAGTCTTTTTAATGCGAGGAGAGTGATTGCATTAACTGATCCTTGGGTTTTTAATATCTTAAAAGTTATAAACTGAAAAATATTTTAGCGAGAATCTTAGCATCCAGATAAAATCTGCCTCGACGATT
Organism: Calephelis virginiensis; assembly: GCA_002245475.1. Classification (NCBI taxonomy): domain Eukaryota; kingdom Metazoa; phylum Arthropoda; class Insecta; order Lepidoptera; family Riodinidae; genus Calephelis; species Calephelis virginiensis. The sequence continues at coordinate 204,593 of NJDC01058214.1, read as the reverse complement.
TGGTGTATTTCTTATGTGCTGTAAACACGAAAGTGTATTTTGTTTACTTACTTTTTATAAATGGACCCATTAGTGTAGTAGTTTTAATATTCTAAACATACACACATACATATCTTCACGCCAAGTCACTTACGGGCTAGGCAGAGAGAAAGACAAATATTATATAAAAATAAAAAATAACATTTATAGAATAACAGCTAAAAGTCCTCAAGTGAATAAATAGTTTTCGAAATCAGCGTGTTTGTCCGACAAGGGTAATGAATTTGAAGAAAAGCTAGACAGTCTGTAATGATCGTGACATTTTTCAAAACTCAAACTCAAACTCAAAATCTATTTATTCACATGGATCTATACAAAGATTTTTGTGACGCGTCTATATGATTCTAAAAATATATAATAAAACAGTGGGTTCTCCAAATTTATCATTCATATCAACAAATTCGGATTATTTGTCTAGAAGCTTGCCCGACTTATCCACCGGGAACTTG
>NJDC01058214.1:137667-170407 GCA_002245475.1 Calephelis virginiensis | reverse complement strand
TATCTTAGTAGGATAATATATGAGTATGTTATTGTGTCAACGATAAGTAATGTTCCTTCTATCTTTTCTTAAAAGTAGGTAAAGAAGGGCTGTCACGAATCACGGTAGGAGGGTTTCTCAGAATTTACTTTGCAATTACTTAGGTATTCTCTTTAATCGAAAGCTAGAGAATTGCAAGAGCAATCCTACTTTTGCTATTTTACGTTAAAGGCCAACATTTGACCCGCAATTAAGAATAGAATACAAAATGGAACAGGAAACAGTTGGAGGAAATAGCAGGACCCTAAACCGAAACGGCTGATTTACATTTTATTAACATGGGATCTGAATAAAAATGTGTTTATTCTTGGTCGGAAATGGGTTCCGTGAAGATCGAGAAGCGATATGAAAGTGGAACCCGTATCTTTAAATAGCTGCCCAAAATTATAATGAGATTTCGCTGAATATGAGCCGCATTCGAACATTATTACGTTGTTAAAATTACAATTTAAATATTTCATTACATCCATATTTAATAACCTATACTTAAGCGCTAATTTGCTAATTTTATTTATATTTTATGACCGACTAACTGACCGATCTAACAATGCAGAGCCAAGGGCGGATCCAGTCTTCGCGTCAGGGGGGGTCATATACTCGAGGCTTAGTCAGAGCGAGCTCCAAATCTAATATAACATTTTACAATATACCTATTTATTCAGTAACTTTTAATTCAATACTAGCCGATCCGGCAAACTTATCTTATTTGGCAATCGATAATCTCTGTCTACCTATCAGGGGGATTTGCCGTAAACATATGTAAGTATATCTAAGAGGACCAATACATTCGAACGTTTCTCTACATAACCGTCACTAACACCGTGACATCTGACTAGGTGGCAGAGTTTCGCAGCGACTCACCCGGATTGGTACCACCGCCTTACCTATTCCTGCCGCCGTATCGTCATGACGTGTTCCTGTTTGGAGGGTAAGGTAGCTGGTAAACTTACTTTTGCTCGAGGCCTAACATCCCGACCTTAGGTTGGCAACGCACCATTACCACCTTTGGTGGTCTCTAGGCGGCGTTAATTTCTTACCATCATTAAATCCGTCTGCTTGTTTGCCTTCCAATATCAAAAAATAAAATATTATGGATTTTTCAAGTTTTAATATCTTAAAAAAATTAAATTTTTGATATCCCTATTGTAAGTGCCTCAAACACTTAAATTTTATCGTAAATGTTACTTTTTATTTTGAGTATTTTATTATGAGTAATACAGACTAAAACAACATAAATATATATTACCAACCACGTATTAAAATAGTGATACCCGAATTATCAGACAAATAATGTAGTAATTTTTACATGGCACCTAGCAAACGTTTCTGTTTGTAACTATCTAGCGACGAGTTTAAGAAGTTCGATGTTTTGGAAATTAGAAATTTTTAAAATTATTTAGTTTTCGAATATTTTTAAAAATTACATGAATTTTGAAAAAATCAATTTTCAAAACAGAAAATCTTTGATTTTTTTATTGCATTATCTAATTTTTACATAATATACTTGACCGCCTTGTTGGTCGAGTGGCTAGCGCAAAAATGCTTGAATCCATCCTGCCGCTATAACGTCATGACGTGTTCCGGTTCGGAAGGTAAGGTAGCCGGTAAACTTGCTTTTGCTCGAGGCCTAACATCCCGGCCTCAGGTTGGCAACGCACCATTACCACCTTTGTTGTCTCTAGGGGGCGTAAATTTCTTAACATCAGGACATCCGTCTGCTTGTTTGCCTTCCAATATAATCAAAAAAAATCTAAAGTGTCAGTAGCTGTCAAGGTCAATCGTCGGGTTGGCTAGTTTTGTATATTTTGTCTAATCAGCAAAATACCTTTGAGGTTTATGGATGATAGCATAGTTTATTCAAATTTTGAAAATAATAATATTTAGTGTTATACTTAATAAATTGATATTTTTGTTACATTTTAAGCTGCGACTTATTGAACTATAATTTTAAATATGTAGTTTCTGAGTTATAAATAAAAACCGAAATAGCATTTTTTACTACCACTAAATGAAAATTTCAAGTCCTATTTTTTTTTTAAATTAGCTTGTTTGACTTCGGGTCGTTACTTATTTGCTTGCAAAATTTCATAGAAATTTGTCAAACAGTTTAGCTGTGAAATAGTTACAGACAGACAAGACAGACCAATTTTTTTTACAATGCATAGTTTTTTTTTTCAAAAATTGTTACTTGCTTAGATACGTACCTACCTACGTAGCTACCATAGTTTTGACTAGGTGCAACACAAAAGAAATAGTATTGTCAATTTTCGTATTTAAAGTATTGCTGTTTTTTCATCAGAAAATCCTAAAACTATGTTTTAAGTAACAAATTACAAATTTTATAACAATGCTAACTGTTATAAAATTCAGGATATATACCTAAGTATTATATGTTCATTTGTCTGTTTTGATGTTTGAATATCTAATTCAAGGTGATTTAAAAAAATATACATGAAATTATTTTCGGTCCAATATACTATTCGACCTATCTAGACCCTTTCGGGGGGGGGGCATGCCCCCCCCCCTTGGATCCGCCCTTGTGCAGAGCTTTGAGCAGGGCTTATTGGCATGCGCGTATTCAGATGCTAACGTGCAAGCCAAAAACTAAATAATAAAAAGAAGCAGGCTGTTCTCTTGCTGGTAAAAGACAACTGTATATAAAGCAAACAAGCAGACGGGTTTTTTTAAGGTAAAAAATTTACACCGCCTAGAGAAACCAAAGCTGGTATTGATACGATGCCAACCAAGGACAGAATGTTAGGCCTCTAACAATAGAAAGTTTACTGGCTACCTTACTCTCCGAACCAGAACACGTCAAGGGCAAGCACTGACGTTATGGTGGCAGGAATATATGAGTCGGTGGTACCAATCCGGTCGAGTTGCTGCGAAACTATAGCAACTAGTGATAGTGTCAGTGACGGTAAGCAAATGATGGCCTTTTGCGAGTTGCCTGGCAGGAAGACAGATGCTCTATTCTTCAAAAGAGTTTGGAGCAACACAGGGAAAATACACTATAGACGTTATTTGTGCGTCACTATTTTATGGCAGGGGTTATTGTTCAGGCACAACAGTCTTCTTGTTGTAAGAGACAACCATGGCTTATATACACCACAGGTGTTATAGATGCGTTGCTGTCCTGTGGCCATGATGGTATGTCAATTGTAAAAGTCTTCATGCGCCCTTACCCTCTGGACAGGAACATTGAGGATCACTATGGCAGCTGGATTAGGCAAAGTGGTGAATTCCGACCCTGGCGAGTTGCTGCTCAGAACTCTACCCTCAATGGTCCGGGGAGTAGAGTAACCGGTGGGTGGACTTGCACAATTGGTCTAACATCCTAGCTACGGGTCAGCGACTCACAACATTTACGCTATAAATAAGCATTACCTCTAACCATAAGGAGAGCTGCACGCTTTTCTGTTTAAACGTTTAAAATATAAGAGCTCTTCTCGTCCTTGTAGTCTAATTGTACTGAGCACCGGGTATGAGTATTGTATGTATGTACTGTAGGGTTATTCTTGAATCATGATATCAAGTGAATTGCTTCCCCGTGTTGGGCCGGGGTCCTTTGCAGAATAGACCATCTGCCTATCTGGCAGGCAGCTCGTAAAAGGCGAGCACAGGCTTACCGTCACGAACACCGTGTAGGTATCATCGTACTAGGTGGTAAAGTTTCGCTGCGACTCGCCCAGATTGGTATCACCGCCTTACCTATTCCTGCCGCCATAACGTCCAACGCTTGCTGTTGACGTATTTTTTTTGTTGACGGTTCGGAGGGCAAGGTAGCCGGTCAACTAACTTTTGATCGAGGCCTAACATCCCGGCCTCAGGTTGGCAACGCACCATTACCACCTTTGGTGTCTCTAGGCGGCGTGAATTTCTTACTATCAGGAAATCCGTCAGCTTGTTTGCCTTCCATTACATTAAAAAAATTGAAAATTAGAATCATATATGTCATTTTAGGTACTTATGAACACGGTACTGGTAGACTATTAAAATTTAAAGCATTCGATAAAATAATTTCTTGTTTACTATCAACTAAATGTTAATGATTCTCCAGTATTGTATTCAAGAGTACCTAAAATGACATACTCGATTTCAATTTCCAATAATGTATGAATCGAGGTTCTAAAGTAACCCTACTGTTGAGGATAAACAGTACATTCGTAATTAGGGTGCACGAATACAAGAGAATTAGCCTCGGGTGTAGTGGACTCATTAGCTTACCGATCTGATCCAGATATACTGAGGTCTGTGGTTGTTGGGACTTTGAAGTTCGGTTTACTGTGACTACGGTTTCGGTTAATACAAGAAATAATATGATAATAGCGTTGGTAGCGGTTGTTTGGACATTGTCTATTAATAAACATAGACTAAAGTACTCCGAGGTGTTTCTGTGTTCCAGTGTATTAAAACATAAATGTAAAGTAACCTTTGAGTTTTCTGCTTATATTTAATTATTTCAGTAACTTTTTGTTTGTCATTGATGAGGCCGTAACATAGATAAAACTTTGTGCAATATTAGACATAACTTATAGCTACTAGAAGCAATTATATGGTCCTAAATATATTATTTAAATATATTTATTTCCATAACAGAATTATTAGCTATCTTTCGAAACAAGAATTATCGCGACGTGGTGCTTAGTTAAATATTTTCTGTTAAGTCTAGTACCGACCTAGTTATGGTCACGGTGATAGTGAAAAAAACGATTTTTAGGACAAACGGATTGGTAGAAAGTTATAACCTACATACATGCATCCATATCTTCACGCCAAGTGCCTCACAGTATAGCAAAGAGTATCGAGTGCGAAACCTCATGATCTATGCAGACCTGCCTAGCGTCCTCCTTATTAAATATTTCGTTTTCCATACAAACACGCTGGTTTCGGAGACTCTTGATACCACCCACGGATAAAACCTGAGCGATTTTATGGTGGAATGTCAACCTAGTACCGGGTAAGTACAATTATCTACATTCGCATTGTAGATATAGGTATCTGCTTTTTTAATCTGTCCTTTCTACATTTTCTTTCAAATACCACTCTTTCTCAGATCTCACTGTTAGGAATGCAGTCAGCGAGCGTTTCACCACAGATTTGCCGTGGCGCTCTAATTTTGACCGCATTAATCCTACTTTAGTGCTTTTTCGTACATACCCAACTCTTGCTTCAACGTAACAACATTGTGTTAAACACAGAATTATGAAAACCAAGTCTAGCTGAAAACCTCGCTTTTAATAGCTTATCCAGTACTCCATTCACACTATTCCTGCACACACTCTCTTTTGTACATCCACGGTGTACCTTCCATTTCTGCTAAAAGCACTACCAAGTTAAGCAATTTCATTCACTTATTCCAGCACCACATCATCAACTACAACTCTTTAATCCGTTCTGGCTACGACTCTTTCAGTAATCTATATATTATAATTCGTGAAGCAAAAACTTTGGACCCCTTTTTACGAAAATTGCGGTGACGGAAGAGCATAAAATTTAGCACACTTACAGTTCATGTGTAGAAGTGCAGAACGCTAATATTTTTAATAATAATGCTTATAAAGTACATGGAAACAATAAATCAAACATTACCCATACTACCATGCATTTGACACACGCAAACAAATATATTGATGATAACGATAAAAGATCACAGATGGCGCACGAAAAAGTGTGGAAACAAAGTAGTTGGTCTTGAAATGAAGATGGCGTTCTTATCAATAAGATTTTAAAATTTATTATGGTCGAATTTCGAGCAACGGGCGACCACTAGTTAACCTAAATATTTCAGTACGTCCCACGAGCAACATGAGGAAAATATATAGTGAAAATATGTTTGGAAAATATAATCCAACGATGAAATATGAACAACAACCATGAATTATAGACGTCAGTATATTGGCACAATATTAAATGCGCTGGAAAATTTTCTAAAGGAAGTATTTTAAAAGTTCTCAACTTCATGAGTAAGATGTTTACGAGAACTATCATGTTTCAAAAGGACCGGACGTTTTAAAACTTCAGAAAAAGGCTCTTATATGCGCATCGTGACTTGCCGCATTTGATCACAGATATAATGTTGTTTATAGAGTAAATTCACTTTAACATCGAGTATTACGTTATTTGTTTATGCTATACTAGCGACCTGCCCCGGCTACGCACGGGTATACTTCCTCTTCAATCACTTTATCTATTAAAAAAACCGCATCAAAATCTGTTGCTTAGTTTTAAAGATTTAAGCATACAAAGGGACATAGGGACAGAGTAAGCGACTTTGTTTTGTACTATGTGGTGATAAGGACATGTACTAATTGAGATATTATGTATAAAAAAAATAACCTTTGAGTAAAATTTAAAGAAGTAGAAGAAGTATCCTTACGCTCATATCCCCGAAGAACTAGGCGTGAGAAGTTATACTCACTTTAAGAAATAAAAAAAATCTGTAACGAAAAATATGTAAATCGTACTTGCCTGGCGAAAAATATGTAAATAAGTCTGTTTTATTTTAACTGAACGTTAAAATAAAACCGACTTATTTGTCTTTAGTTATAAAGCCCTAATGATGCTGTGAATAGTGAAATCGGTTGGCTAAAGTATAACATAAAGTGTTTGATAAAGTGTATTGTGGAAAAGTACAAGAGTTCACCTTAAAAAGTGTGTATAAAATGTAATCCCACCAAGTGCCAATGAACTAAAGTATCGATTTTATTAAGAAAGTTAATAACACCTAATAAAATTTCTTAAACTTATCCATTCAAAAGTTATGATGTCACAGACAAACACACATACACACACTCATCCACGCTAAACTTACAACACCCCTCTTTTTCCATTCAAAGGACAAGTTACTGTAGCAAAATGGTGCAAAATCAATATACTTCTGACTACATTGTTGTTCATAAGGTTTGACGTTTTTTCATTTATACGTTTATGGGGTTTTTACATCTTTATTCAGTACGTCGTTAGTGGAGAAATGAAAATATCAAAGGCAGATTTATAGCTTGAGATTTGGATATATGTTACAAGAAAAAAACGAAATAACATGTTAAAGAAGCTCAGAAACTTTTCTCTTATATACTAGCTGTTTGCTGACTTCGTCAGCGTAGAATACTTATGTACCATTTTCAAACCAATTTTTATGCCCTATAATAAAGGACTATATGTCACATTTTTGAAATTCAATCCCTGAGGTTTACCACTTTTTAATAAACTGACGATTTAACCTCAGTTTATGAAAAAGTAGCATACATTTTAACTCGGATCTCTCACTATATAAACACTATATAACACTATATAACACATAACATTTCATTAAAATTCGTCCAGCTGTTTAGTAAAGAAAGCATAACAGATAGGCAGACAGCAATCGCATTTTCAAGATTAGTGCTTATGGAAAATAATGTCACAGACAAACACACATTGACATGTCCAACTTTTACACCTTCTTAGGAACGTAAAGAACAAGTACTAAAATCTAATTAGTGTTGAGGGGAGGAAATCATATTTTTATACTTCTGATGAATTTTATCCTTCTTGGTAAAATTATTTTTTTATTGTCACACCAGTGTGACAGGGCAGTGTGAAGGTCGGTCGAAAGTCGGGCGCGGATGTTACCACCTAGGCGTCGGACTTGACTTCTTGTGGTCCAAGGTTCGATCCCCTGATCGGGCAACGTAAAATGTGAAAATTGTGCAATTTAAATTTTCTAATAAAAATAACGTTGATCGGGATTGTGGTTGTGCCTCTGCCTACTCCTTCAGGATTATGGGCGTGAAGGCACTTAGCCTAATAAAAACATTAGTAGAAATATATTTTCAAGAAATACGTCTGTATTTTCGTTTTCACTGGCTCTTGTCAATATTTGAGCCTTACCCTTTATTTCGACACACAATCTATCACTGTCTGTTACAGACTTGAAAACAAAAATCCTTGAAAGTGTTTACTTCACCAATTCTTTTTAACGCCCACTTTATTTAATTTAGGTTTTGAATGATGTTAACGAATTGAAAGGGTTTTTAGTATCTATATTCTGTAGGAATAAATGAACTGTAGAGAATAAAAAGGGGAGTCAGTAAGGTAAACACATTGAGATCTGTATACATACTTACATATCTTCACGCCAAGTCCCTTTTGTGGTTGACATAGAGTATCGACTGCCAAAACTCACGATCCTGACAGACCGGCCCGGCTTCGTCCACATTCATTATCCTATTCATACAAATACGCCAGTTTCAGAGACTCTTGAGGATATCGGAGAGACTCGTCAAACTTATTATTTTTTTAAGTGAAATCTTCTTTAGCAGCGTTGCGCACTTTTTTGGAATGGGTAAAATTTTCTAAACTCGCGTCAGATCGTCAGATCGAAAATTCGTAAGACGGCGCAGGGCACTTGCGCAAATATTCGTGTTGTCATGTTTGTGTACGATAGCGCAATAACTGAATATTGTATTCTACCACATAAATGATAACTTTCACACTGACAAAGCAATTCGTTAAAATTATTCCCTAACTATTCCAAAATATCAAAAATGCACAACGTTAATATTCAAGTTTTCACATCTGCCGGCACTCCAAGAGTGCAACCCGTCATTTTTATTTGTATTTTCTATATCTTTCCCTGTTGGCTGTTAAAAATATGGCACCGCGACCGGCTTACACGCAATTGAAAAATTTTAATTACACTGTACGAAATATCGATAAAAATAGCGACAAATAATTATTCAGCAGTCAAAAGGGAGGTTCAGGTGAAGAGTAACGTTATTTTGACATTGTTTCAGATTAATTTTTGTATACGATAGGAAATCAATCAAGCAACAAATGACCTGAAATTCAAATATGCGAATGCTGGTTCGCTTACCTCTACCATAAAAAGTAGCTTGCCGGTTACACACACAGGGACAACTCCCCGTCTTAGGCTAGAAAAACATTTAAAAACTTATCAATTGAGAAAACTAAAACACTTCCAAAATTCAACCTTTCTTATATTTTACCTTTATTTCAGATTCTAGGAAAATCTCTTACTAGTATGCATTCAAAGTGTTAAATGCATACTTGTGAGTGACTCTTGATTACCGTTTTCGTTTAACAGATGTTGGTTTGGTTCTTTTTGACTAATTTTACCAACTTAAAAAAGGAGTACGGTGTGTGTTCAACTCCCTATTTTTTATATGCAAGATATACATTAGATTATTGTTATATATTTTTCACACATACCAACAGATTTGAACTACTTTTTGAATAAATTTCAAAATAAGCAAAACACAAATGTGATACTTCAGCATGACGTCACTTCTTATTTCTGTCAGCATTCGCGTAAAACTTTGTTTTGTGAGTGACAAACTAGCAAAATTTTTTTTATTTATTTAAGAATTACATAAACACGTTCTAAAATAACCCTTATTAGCTGTTGTGTTAAAATTACGCGTCAAATTAGCCAACAATTAGTACTGTCAACAATATTACAAATGAAACATAATCGCTGTCAAGCTAAACCCTTGTCTGCGTCCGCGTTTCATGTGCGCGAAAATAGGATAAAACAATGACAAGCCAACATGTAATATGTTATGATTTATGGCACGCGGTGACGAAGGGTTATTCGACTTTATTACTATGGTAAAATAGAATCTAACCGCCTTATCACAAAAAAGTGTAACTAAATACTGTCTAAAATTTACATGCAACCAATTTTAGAAAGTGTTTAGTAAAACATGTTATCCAAGCGTGTTTAATCCTTCTTGTGGTGAAAAGGGCTTCTGTGGTTATAGCTTCAATGCTCGTATTCCATAAAAACCAGTAGATTCACACATCTATTTTAATATCCCTGCCGGAAAATAGCGACGCGGTAATACTTTTTAACTATTGGAAGTTGTACATTTGTACAACTTCCAATAGTACTATTTAAATTGTGCGCTTCGGCTATATTCGTCAAGCTTCGGAAATCCGAATGTATTTTAAAGATATATATCTATACAGAGTTGTTATTACGCATAATTAATAATTTCGCTTAAATTTAGATTAGGTCAGCCAATTTGAAAATAAAAATATAAAGTGTAAAAAGTTTAAAGCCGAAGTGCATAATTTAAATAGTAGTAATGTACACCTACTTTGTAGCGTGGCCCAATAAAAGTTCCAAGTTTGAATTGTTTGTTTTTTCTTGTACAGTTTTTTAAATACAAAATTTCATTAACACATAATTATTTTTTTAAATACATAATTTGAGCCTAACCAAAGGTGGTAATGATGCGCTGCTAACATGAGGCCGGGATGTTAGGCCTCAAGCAATAGGAAGTCTACTGGCTCCCTTTCCTCCTAACCGGAACACGTTAACGACAAGCACTGACGTGATGGTGACAGGAATAGGTAACGCGGTGGCACCAATCTGGGCAAGGCGCAGCGAAACTCTACCACCTAGTCAGATGTCACGGTGTAAGTGGCGGTAAGCGCTCGCCTTATACGAGCTGCCTGGCTGGAAGACAGATGGTCTATTTTGCAACACGGGGAAAAGTTGACAGCTCGATTAGGAATAGTACCTAGTGGAAGTAGAAAGTTTATATTACACTAGCGGCCCGCCCGGTTTCGCACGGGTATAAAATATACATTAAACACTTCATCTATTAAAAAAACCGCATCAAAATCCATTGCGTAGTTTGAAAGATTTAAGCATACAAAGTGACATAGGGACAGAGGACGCGACTTTGTTTTATATTATGTAGTGATTGTTCTACGCTGATGAAACCTCGGGAATACACTTAGTTACCTCTAAGTAGGTTTTAAACTAGGAATATGAAAGCATATTTGCTGTAATTAAGCCATTGTTACACTTTTTTTTTTATTAACGAGTGGAAATCCTCATGGATACCCGCCACTTTCGGGGGAAGTGGCGGGCTATGCCGGACTCCTACCGGCTAAAACCACTCGGTGACCATCCTCTGTGCGTATCGGGTGACTGCGGGATCTCCGAAGAACGCACCGCTGTCACCCTTACACCTGCCCGAAGGCTCATCCGCTCAGAAGCCTCCCCCTTCTGGTGGCATCACTTTGACGACAGCAGCATGGGGTCACACCATGCTATGCTGCCTCACGTCCCGGGCTGCTTCTTAAGCCAACTGACACCCCGATCAGTTGACTCACAGCTCCAACCCCCTTTTAGTCGCCTCTTACGACAGGCAGAGGATACCGTAGCCCTATTCGTCGCCCGGTACTACAAGGCCCAAGCCATTGTTACACTTGTAGCTGTGTAATTGACTTGATTAACTCCAATTTCAACTACATACTCGAAATTGTAATATGTTAATTAGTATTAACAAAGCGTACATGGGGCAGCTATACCTAAGTGGTATGTGTTTAATTTTTAAACACAATTTTTTGGTTACACTACACTTTTTGGCATTTTGTAACAAACTATCGATTAAATTTGGAACATCTGTTTTTGATGCCTGAAGGAAAAAGAGAAATATTACGTACATACGTAAGTTTAACATATTTGTATCTGTCTGTGAATAGCATCGCTCCGAAACGAATGAACTGATTTCGATGCGATTTTTTTGTAAAAAAGCTGATGATCGAGACAGTTCTTTGCTACATTACGAATATATCTTATCGAAGTTTATTGAACATTTCCAATTAAAGTATTATTATTTTATGACACATATAACAATTGGGGGTCCTCGTAATGCTAACAGATAGCCTACACCACAGATGTTAAGGTGCATCGCTATTTTATGGGCTGATGTCTACGATATCACTCTGATAAGCCACGTCTGAAGTTTTTAAGTCACTCTACATATTTCATCATTCGTTCGGTCATCATCATCATCATAATCATCAGCCGGAGGATGTCCACTCCTGGAAATAGGCCTCCCCCAAAGAGCGCTACAAGTTACGGTCACCAGCCGTTTGTATCCAGCGACTCCCCGTGGCTTTGACCAAATCATCAGTCCACCAGTTGGGAGGTCGTCCAGCACTACGTCCTCCAGTGCGGTGCCAGTCGAGAACCTTTCTTCTCCAGTGGTTGTTGGTTTTGAGAGCAATGTGACCTGCCCATTCAGCCACTTCAGCTTGCTGACTCTGTGTGCTATTCCGGTTACTCTCGTTCTCTTGCGGATCACCGAGTTACGGATAATATCTGGCAGAGAAACACTGAGCATAGCTATCTCCGTAGCACGCTAAGCAATGCGAGCTTATTTAAGAGGCCCACATTTAACGGTCAAGTCTCAGATCCGTATGTCATCACCGGTATCACACACTGGTCGAATAGAATTTCCAGGGTTTTATTTGAGGGTCAAAGGTCTCCGAAACCAGAGTGTTAGCATGGAATAATAAATAATTTGGAAAATTTAAATGTCGTTTTTCCTAGTTTCCTCGCTGTTGTAAGGGATAAAATGTTCCCCATGTACTTCTCCCGGTTCTAAACTCCATCAATTTTCAGCTTAATCGGTTTAACTACTACGACTTTATCATAATTATTTTTGTTTTTATTGTTTTTAAGGTGCTTTAAGCTATTCGGGGCGAAGACAAATCCAACGAATCAAAAACCATGAAAATTGGTCCAGCAGATCTCGAGTGTTGTAACAAACTCGACTTTCTTTTACACATATAGATTGAATGGATCACACTTTACTTCTATTACTCGACCCAGGGGCCGAATCCGGGACATGAATTCAAGTCTTACACCGGACTGCTAGACCACAGCGATAAATTTAATAAATATTAAAGCTTATAAATCACAAATATGTCGTCAATTTGGTATAGGTTGACATTGAATACAGATCGCAAAAAAATATATTCTTGTGTTATTAGTGTTAGCCAAAATAAGCAACATCAATTTATAGAAATAGCATTATATATTTCGCAAAAATACCTCATCAAAATAATACAAACATTAATGATAATAATTACAAAAATGCCTGTCCCTGTTAAGAATCGAATGAAAGCTTTTTCACGATAGGCAACTACATTAACCCTTCAACCATAATGCACATAACCTACCATAATGTCAGAGCTTGCTGTTGACGTGTTCCGGTTCGGAGGATAAAGTAGCCGGTAAACTTACTTTTGCTTAAGACCTAAAATCCCGGCCTTAGGTTGGCAGCGCACCATTAGCACATTTGGTGTCTCTAGGCGGCGGGAGTTCTTACATACGTATATAAGTATCATAAAAAAACCAACAAAAAAAATAATAAAAAAAAACAAACCAAATTAAAAAAAAAATCCAAAAAGATCAACATTCTAAAACATTAATAAAAAATAAATTGGTACTATTAACTATCTTTCATATTTAACTCGTCATATATTACCAGAATATTTCCATTCCCATTTCAAATCGGAACCAACAAATATTATGATTGCAAAAATATTTAAATTCTATCAATATATTATCGAACTACGACGTAAGCCTTCATAAATTATTAAATGTTTTCAAATAATACCCAAAGAGGCGGACGTTTTCACGCACAGAGTAATAGAAACGCTTATGTTCGTTGCCCGCTGTGCTGGGACGTATTTAGCAATAAAGTGGAATTACCGCCCCGGACGGTTATGAAGACTGACGTCAACTTTTATTGCATAGGCGAAATGTGAACTCACTCACGTAATCCTATCATCCAATTTTATTACAATTAGGTATGAAATTGGTTCATTGCTTAAACTCATTAATATGTACGGAGTACGTTGGGAAAATTAGATCATAGTAATTTTGGAGCATCTAACGGAAATTAGCAGCATATTCTGTGACTGGGTGTTGGGCTGGAATGATAAATAGCAAATATAATTTTGGATTAAGTGTTAGCGGAAAACCAACAACAACGTTGATGATTCTGAAGTGATATAAGATATTCTGGGCATAAATTCATTAATAATCTATAACGATAGCATGTAATTTGCTTACTTTGAAGTTAGTTATTTTGTGGGAATTGTCCAGGGATATTTATTTATTAACATAGCAATACAAAAAAGAGAACTTTGTAACTATTTCACAAAATTTATAGTAAAGGCGTATGAAATATAGCAGTTTATGTAATAATAAAGAGCAATAAAACTGAAAAAAAAAACCAACTCCAACTACTTCATTGAATCCAATATCGAGCAAAGTTATTTTAATTTGAAAATTGAAAATTCGCGTTTTCTAGTTTTGTAGTTGCCCGAACCGGGGATCGAACCCAGGACCTGAAGAAGTCAAGTCCGACGTCCGACCGCCAGACCACAGAGGCGATGATTAATATATCAATACGAAAAAGAAAACTTTGTACCCATTTTACAAAATGTATACTAACGGCGTATGAAATGTAATAACTTACATAATAATTAAGCGCAGTAAATTGCAAAACCGACTTCATCTATTTCATTGGGTACCACGTCGTTATTTGACGGGTTCAAAACTCAGGTCAGACAACAAAAGGAAAATATTTTCTTTCAGTTTAATCTGTACCCGGTTAGCGACATGCTAGCCACCTATCTCATACTGGGACGTAGTGTCTTCGGCTAGTCGTGGATGCCATTGTTGTACATCTGGCTATTTCTTCATAGATATGGCCATAAAGATACCCTTTTTACTTATATTTGTATGTGATATAAAAAGTAAGATGTAAGATTAATTGAATAGTATAACACAACTATTATGCTTCATTTGTTTGTTTGGTTACAATTGATTTTTAGTTATTATAGAAGAGGAGGCAAACGGGAATTGAGTCACTTGACGAAAGAATAATATTTTGTAAAAACCATGTTATTTATATGTCCTGAAATGGTAAAAAAAAATAAAAAAAGCTTTGTTAAAAAATATTTATTATCGCTTCTTTTGTCTGGCGGTCGTGTGTCGGACTTGACTTCATGGGTTCGAAACCCGGGTCCAGTAAAAAAAATTTAGTTAATTTTTAAATTCATATCGTGGGTGCCTATAATTTTAATTTATCGTTCTGCCTTTGTCTACCTCTTCGGGGATATGGGTGTGACGATGCTTCCTTAAAAAATATATAAGCAAACATTAAAATGCAATAATAACGTTATTTAAAATTGTCTGTTTAATAAAATAACAACAAAGTCGTTTTAAATTCATTTTGTTAATACTTAACCAATCATGGAAAACGAGGGGAATGATAAGTTTCACGTGTCTTTGTCTGTGTGAGTGTGTCTTTCTGTTGCATCACAACTTTTGAATGGATGGACCGATTTCGATGCGATTTTTATGTTTCAAGACTGACGTGATCGAGATGGTTTTTAGGTACATTACATAGGCTTTCATCTGGGATTTGTTGAAAATGTTTAAGTTTAGGGTTATCTTTCTTATTTATATATTATTTGCTATAATGAAATACAGAGAAATAATAATCAAGTAGATTAAAGTGAACATAGGATAATTGTAATATCCTTTGACTAAGCAATGGGCCACTCAGGAAATTGCATTCAATTTACAACTTCATAGGCTTAATGTACAAATCTGGTTCAGCTTTTAACTGTAAATCTTCGAGCGATATTTGTTTATAGAATTATATAATAGCGTTTCTTGTTTATAGGTGTCGCCCTGGAAAAAGAGTACTTTTATAAGTTTAAAGTGTGTGTGTTTGTGTGTATGTGTGTGTGTCTGTGGCTTCTAAACGATGACTTGCGGATTTTTTGTTTCGAAGATGACGTGATAGATATGGGTCTTAGCTACACTACAAAAATAATTTGTCAAAGGTTATTAAAAAAAGTTTGACTATATAGGGATGTAATGGGTCGTACTTAGTGCTGTAAATGTATTTTTATTGTTATGTAAGTGTGGTAAAACTGCAAACAACGTCATTTGTTATAGGTATACTCACTACACCACCTGTCGGATTTTAATTAAAATTATATGGAACTCAATGCATTTAAATTTAAGCACTTAGCTTGTGTTTGGGATAAATTTACAAATTTTAAAGAAAAAAATTACTTCACATAGGATTTGAACCTGCATTCTTTCATCTCAAGCGGACGAATGCTCTAACTGTTCAAGCTGTCGAGAATCCTACTCCTGTAGCAATTTTTTTAATCTTTTCTTACCGTTTACGCGGGCAATGTCCTGGAGATACAAATTCTTTGTATTACTATTAAACGAGTTCGTTGTAACGGATGGAGTTCACATTTTATATTAGACTTTACTTACTTTCGTTTCTCTCAAAGAAATTTTAGTTAAAGCACTTGCCATATTCTGAATAAATTTCTACAAATATTAAAGGAAGGAAAAAGATTACCTCAGACGGGATGTCTACCTTAAAAACAACTATCAATTTCATACATTCACAATTGACGGAGTAATCACTTAACAGTCATACAAAAAAAATATACGAATTTCGAAATTTCTCCTTTTGAGAACGTATGCCACGAATTCTCTTATTCTTTTCTTTGTTTATTTTAAAGGAGATCAAAATTTAGAGCCCTCAAATATGAAACCTATTGGAAAGCTCTAAATTTCGCTTAATTTAATTGCGTATTTTAATATATCATGTTAATAGAAGAGGTAGGGTGTGCAAGTTTTTTTGAATTTTACTTTCAAAGTATTTAATGCTATGTTGTCCACATTTCAGCAATAAGAAGAGACTGGTGACTTAAGAGGCGTATGATTTGCGTAAACAATAAGCAGTAAAACTGTCGAGGATTGGTCAGCAGCATGTGGTTTATTGTGAAACGAGAGAGTAATATCTTTTCTTTCGCAAGAAATTACGCGATGCTCCCATGTCATCTCGGGATAAAACTAATTTACCTGAAGCGTTATACTGGTGGCACCGGCCCTGAATATCGTATGTAATTTATTTCATACAACATATTGTCATGCATTATTATATCATACTAGCTGTTCCGATGAACATTCCACCCGTTCAGTTTGTATGGGAAAAAAATGTCATTTTTCCTAGTTTCCACGTAGTCGATTAGGTTAAGAAGTATCCATGTCCGTCTCTTGGTGCTCAGCTACTTTCCAATTTGTTTTCATCCAGATCGGTTCAATCGTTCTTGAACTATAAATAATGTTACTAACACGACTTTTAATATACATATATACGAGTATATAGATATCATTATATAAAGAAACTTTTAACATCGCAGAAGCTGGTAAAATTATAAGAATTAAACTTAAGTCGTCGCGAATTAATAACATTTTTAATTATTTATACGGGATACTCACGATCTCTTTTTATTTTATTTGTCGATATTTCGGCCTAGTTGCATAGGCCGTGGTCACGACGGGACTCAATCGTGAGTATCCCGTATAAATAATTAAAAATTTTATAAGAATTAAATTTTGTTCGACCAACGTCCAACATTGTTAAAACTTTCTTGTAACATTTGTCTTTAAAAAAAACGAGGAGAATTATATTAAACTACTTTAAGTTAAAAGAAACGTAATAATATCATGAGGAAACTGCATTTCAGAATAGTCCGCTGAGTTGAATTCAGGCCGGTGAAGTTATAATCATTTTATTCTATTACAGAAACACTGAAGCGGGGGAAATGCACTTTAGTGGGAATAATACAAGTTCTCTAAACGATAGGCGTAACAAGCGCCATCTGCACTGCAGTATACAGGAAATAATCGTAATATTATACTTTTATACCTTCATAGCAACGATCGTGCGCTTATTGTATAGTCTTTGCTAGCTTCGGATAGAATTAGAAATATATAAAGTTAGTGACCTAACGTAGTTGGTACTTTTTATTTTATACATTTATTAAAAGGATATTATCGTGTCTTTGTTGTTTAGTTTCTGATAGCGTCAGAAAGAATAAACACACGAAGAATCATATAAATAAGGTCTCTTTTAAAAGATTTTATTTAACTTGCAATGTATGTATGTTATTTGGGTGGAATCTTTGAACTCAATTTTGAAGTAGATATCTTCAACCGATTCTTCTAAAATTTTGCATACACATTTAGTTTGGTTGCTAATGCACGTTAAAATAGGTGACGTTAACCTAAATCCAATATGGCGGATCATCCAAGATAGCGGAACAGTTATTTTTAATGCTCTTCAACAATATGGGTATCAAATGAGAGGGGTCGATGAAAGCAACTCGAAAAGTAATGTGACATCATTCTAAATCCAATCAACCATCCAAGATGGCGGAATAATTATTTTAAACGTATTTCTACAATATGGTATAAAATAAAAAGAATCGTTGAGAGAAACTCAAAGAATACTGTGAAGTCATTCTAAATCCAATATGGCGGACAACCCCAAATGGCGCAATAGTTGTTTTTAATGCACTTCTACAATATGGTTACCAAATGAAAGAGCTCGTTGAAAGCAACTCGAAAAACAAAATGACGTCATTATAAATCTAATATAGCGAACCATCCAAGAAGACACCATAACTATTTTAATGCACTTCTACAATATGGGTATCAATTGAAAGTACTCGTTTAGAGCAGCTCGAAAAATAATGTGACGTCATTCTAAATCCAATATGGTGGACCATCCGAAATGGAGGAATAGTTATTTATATGTATTTCTACAATATGGATATCAATAAAAAAAGAGCTTTGCCGAAAAAAATAAGAATATAATGTAACATCACTTTAAATCCAATATTTTTTTATGATATTGGAAGGCAGACGGATTTCCTGATGGTAAGAAATTCACGCTGCCTTGAGACACCACAAGTGGTAATGTTGCGTCGCCAAACCAATATGGTGCAAAATTGAAGTGCGTGAGTGCGTTCTTATAATGAAAGGGATTGCTGAGTTTTTTTTTTAATTTTTTGAAGCCAGTAACATCGATTGATTAACTTTGATTTATGTGATTTGGAGATATGGTCGTCATCAGCATTGATCTGCAACCTTCTTAGGGACGAAATATAGGGACCTATATTTCGTCAATAAAGTAAGCTATAAGCTGAAATAAGTGGCTCCTTTTTCTAAATACCCAAGTCAAGGTGAGGCCATGCCGAGGGCTGAGTGACATCGGGGTTTAACATGATGTCATAAACGTACCACCTCAAGTCACCATTGCGAACCCTGTAGCATATTAGCTTTCACCCTTTACAAAGGTTTTCCCCTGTGTTGGGTTCCTTTGGACAATAGACCATCTGCTTTCCTGCGCCAGGCATCTCGCAAAAGGCGAGCACAGGCTTACCGTTACTTACACCGTGCCATCTGACAAGGTGGTAGAGTTTCGCAACGAATCGCCCGGATTGGTACTACCTTGGTTGGTACATATTCTTAGCGCCATAACATCAGCGCTTGCCGTTGACGTGTTCCGGTTCCGGTTCAGGAAATCCATCTGCTTGTTTGCCTTTCAATGGAGCTCTGTAACGCTCGACAAGGAGGGTAAGATGATAAGATGGTATCCTTGTTAAGGAACAGGGTTGTTCTAAATTAATAAGCAAACGACCTTGCAACAATTATGCCTAGAATAAGATAAACAGACTAAGAAACGCCAGTCACTAAATAATAATTAGCGATAGCTAAAATGTACAAAATAAATTAAAATAAAAAATATTTTTAGAACAAGCTTTAATTTAAACGCTTTAAAAAGAAGAAAATAATATTTTTTCTTTAAAAATATTAACTACGAATTTAAAACCTCATTATACACAACTCATATGACCATAAAAGCTTGTCACTATTATCAATATTTAATTAAATTAAAAATTTACTGATTTAAACTTAGCAGATTTTACAAAAATCAATAAGGTACAAACAAGTTTACTAACGCAAGAAAATCGTGCGACAAACTTTTATGCTCATATAAGTAAGTTGTGTATATATTTATATTTTCTTGTTTTTAGGGCGTTTAAATAAAAGCATGTTCTAAAAAAGCATTTTTTTTTGATAAAGTTATTGCTTTTTATGTGACACTTTTTTACTTGCATACAAATATATGATCTTACTTCACTCCAATAGGAGTAAAACTTAGTGCTGGTCACATTCTATGTAAGAAAATTTATATTCTGAATGTAATAATATAAAGAATGAATGAAAAAAGTTGATTTACTATATGTTTTAATAAAATTGAAGATATATACGATATTTCAACGGAATGTGTCCGGAACGAAAATAATCGGAATCTAATATCTACTTTTAAAATTAATAAATTGGACTTAGTTCACATGTTTGCCATATTGGCGGAACCATTATCGGGCTTAGCGAAGTTGGTATATAATCTCGTAAGTAAGTAATTAAAAAGGGCAATATTATGTATGAGAAAGGATTCAGCATGCAGGACTCACACTTGAAATATATTTATCCAAAATCGTTTTCATTCATTCATTCATTTCTAATTTATATTCCTTCCCGAAAACGAATTTTAGCGACGAGTCCAAATATCACCTATTTGTTTATTCACCTATATGTTTTGGAAAGCTGCTGTAACGGGCTTTTCAGTAAAGATGTCAGTCGACGAATAATATAATGTTTTAATAATTAACACCGTTTACTCATATATCATATGGTTTTCTATATCGAGTGCTTCCAAACATTTGTTCAAATTGGTTTGTCCAGGCTCCTTTGATATAGACCATCTGCCTTCCTTTGCTAGAAAGCTCGTAAAAGGCTATCACAGGCTTTCAATTACAACCTTTGGTCTCTAGGCGTTGTGAATTTTTTACCATGAGAAAAGCCGTCTGCTTGTTTGCCTTCCAGTATCATAAACATGACTTATCAAAAGTTCCCCAAATAGACGTTGCCTGTATCTTGGAAAACCTTTTTTTATTACACAGTAATTTTAGAAGTAGCAGTTGTTTTTTTTACGAATAACATTTGAACCATCAACCACTATCATACACTGTGAAAGTGGATAGATGTACTAGAAGGAACTGGGAGATTTAGGTTGACATTCTATAGCCAAATCGGCCAAAACCTATAGTTATGTCAAGCGACTCGAAAACCGGCGTAATCGAATGAAAAAGTCATGAATGTGGAAAAAGTTAGAAAAGTCTGCTAGATATTTAGCACTTTATACTCTCCACCTGCCCAGTAAGGTCATAAATAATTTTAAAAATTGCCATGTCTTAAAGATACGGATTGAGGATTAGACGAAACTGTGGGCGCGATTTCTTAATTTTTATAACATCAAAAGGAATTTAATAACTTATTTTTCCACAAAGAATTTCGTTTAACCTTTCCAAGTACAAATAAAACGAGAATAAAACATTAACTTTATTAATTAAAAGGCCATAAATAATTTATAAATTTTATTTATTTGAATGAAAAGCGTGGGTAGTGTGTAAGACAAATTAATTTAAGTTGTCGTCTCTGTGGTCTAGAGGGCCGTATTGGTAGCGACTACATATTTTTTATGTGACAGGTCAGTGTGCTAGCACACAGTCTACTAATTGGAAGAAACAGCCGCAGTCTATAAACACCGTAGATGATACAGATGCGTCACGGTAATGCAGCCGATATGTTAGGCCTATTGTGCAAATCTACCGGCTACCCTTTTTTTTACGTCTTGAAATCTTCACGGATAAGTCGGTTATGTCGGACTCCTACCGACTATATCCATACGATGGTCCTCCTCTTCGCCTTGTACCGGGGCTGTAGGGACGTTTTCGCAAACTTCCACTGCCCCGGGTGCGCTGGATCTGTTCCCGGAACGGGCAGCCCCTCTCAACAGGGGGCCGCATGTCGTCAAAAATGGTGTACGGCAACACAGTATGCAGTTTCAGTGGTGACAGGCACCCCCGTATCTGCTGCAACCCCAACCCGACCGAGTGGGCCTACTGGTTACCCTACCCTGAGGACCCGAACATGACAAAGATCTTGTTGCGGCAAAGGTAAGGCGGTGAATCCCTACTGGCAGAAGCAGCTTCAAAGCACTATACCACCAGTCGAAAAAATATTGTAGGTTCGATTCCCTGGTCAACAACTCAAAATTTTTTTCCAATTTCTTAATAAAAACAATGTTTCTCGGGATTGCATAAGTTGGATTGGACCTGGATTGGATGAAGGAATGGTTAGTGATAGGTTTGCTACCTATATATAATGCGCGCGGAATATAAGCACATTCGGCTGGTCGTTCCCGCCTTAGTTGTAACTTGTACTTCTACTTTTGTCTTCGTTGATAAGGGCGTTTAAACACATTTCACTAAGCTAAAGGAAGCCTCATCCAATGCTTTATATATTTCCTTATTATACTGGTTAAGAAAGCATTGACTTGGGTGGAAAATTTCCTTCCTTTGCAATACGAATATTAAACACTGTCAAATGCCTTTATTATTGTTTAGGAAACATTAATCAAGGAAGGATGATAGATCGCACTGTCTTAAGTCGCGGAGAAGAAGTTGAATTTGTTATTTGAATCTAATTTTATTTGTGCACGGATGTATCAACCCCATCCCTGCTGATGATTACAGGATAATTTAATCAGCTCAGTCAGACATAACTAGATAGTAGAGTTATGTGCAGCGGCTTACTCTCATTGGTAACACCAACATGCTCTTTCCGGTTGCTATAACCTTCCGGTTCCGGAGCGAAGCTGAGCTATCGAAGCAAACATCATTGACTATTTTTACCACTGTTGTCTCTTACCACAGGGAAAAAAGTGTGATTGTTTACTGTATAAAAAAAGTATATTTTCGCCCATATCCCCGAAGAGGTAGACAGAGGCAAAACCAGGCAACCCACGACTAGCCGAAGACATTAAGTTCTACAATGTGATAGTTGGCAAGCTTATCGCTAACCGAGCACATATTATTATCCAATCCTGGGCAACGTTATTTTCATTAGAAAATTGAAAATATACAAATTCTAATATTTTATAATACCAAAAAAATATAAAAATATAACTTACGAAACTTCAACAAATTAAAATTCATTTGCGAATTGGGTGGGTGGGTAAAGTAAAAATCTTATTAAAAGTTCTAGCCTATTTCGCTACTAAAGCGGCATGTAAATTTACATTTCATGATTATAATATGTAATACAAAATGGCAAAAATAAATGGTTCTAAAATCAACCTTATAATCAACATTGTTCCTGATTTAAGCACGTTTTACATATTTATTCGTTATGGCTATCTATTTTAATAATCTAATTTATTCCTCATAGTCACTAAAGATAATAAAATAACAACATTTAATAAACAAATAATTATAAAAGAAATATAATTAGAGACGACATCGTGAGCTCCAAGCTACATGAATAAGGTTAATAAATGAGTCAGTATATTTTAAGTCATGGCTGTCGGTTGTAGATAACATTTAATAAACAAACTGTAGACTTAATCTGAAATTTAATTATCGCACCCTCGTTTATATTACACGATTAACCTTCGTAACGACTTTTATGTCGTGACGATTTGGATTTATGCTGAAAATGTGAAGACAAAATTAAAATTACACTATCAAATCTCTGCGTCTGCGCTTTTACTTTTTAAAAACTTTTTTATTTGAATGAAAAAATATTGATTTCTTCTTGCCCATTTTGATAAAACATGACTTAATTTATTTATTTAAAATTAAAAATAAATTTTAAGCGAATCAAATGTTCAGTGTTCCTGTAATATTATGCAGTGCTCCTATAAATATTTGCAGTTTAGCCTCTCCTAGTTCGCCTTCGCCTCGTTGGCCGAGTGGTTAGCGTACTCGTCTAACTGCATTGACCAACGTGAGACTCAGGTGCGATTCCCAGTGGGGGCCGGCATTTGTGCGATGAACATTTGGATGTCTGCATTCCGGGTCTGGGTGTTTATTATTATTAATTTATTCTGGTATCTTTTTAAGTATTTTATGTATTAGAATCGTTGAGTTACACCCATAATACAAGCACATAGTTTGCTTTTTTATATAGAGGAGGCAAACGAGCATGTGGGTCATAAGATGAACATCTGCAACACCAGGAGTTTTACAGATACATTGCCGACCTTTAAGAAATGGGTACCGTTTTTTTTTAAGGTTCCTAAGTCATATTTGTTTGGAAATAACTGCGGTAACTGATTCCACAAAGGTCTTGTGCGGGGTAAGAAATGTCTTCGGTGCTTGCTTTGGGGTTAGATTCAATTTGTGTAACTTGTCCAGGAATATTTACTTACTCTTTTATTTAGCTTAAATAATTAAATTAATAAAAATACTACCTAAATTATTCACCAACGTTAAAGTAAAGTAAAGAATTTTTAAGCACATATTCCCTAATAACAGGCAGGCAGAGGTACAACCGGTGCATCCACGCGCCACGACTAGCCGAAAGCACTAAGTCCAATGACATGATGGGCGGAAAGCTTCTCGCTAACCAGACACATATCTAAACCTGAACAACGCTAATAGGTGATAAGCCAATCGCCAACCATGCACATATCCAATTCCAAGCAAAGTTATTTGTTATTAAGAAATTGAAAATACACATTTTCAATGCTTTGTGGCCCGACCCGGGGTTGAAACCGAAACCCGGAACATCAAGAAATAATCTGACTCCGGACCGCTAGACTAGAGTGGCGATTCAGTTTTTTTTCATGATCTCGGCGAGGTGGTTAAACATCGGTGAATTATAAATTATAATGTAATAAGTTGAAATTATTTAAAAAATGTTTTTTTATATGACACAATAGCTAACAAGCGAGTTGCTTTCCTGATGGTAAGATATTACCATGGCCAATGTTGTTAATAGATAATGTTGGTAAACTACTGTCTTGTGGCCAAGGTGTTAGGCTGATTGTGCTAGCCTATTGGCTACCCTACTCTTACTAGGGTTTCTCAAATTATTTTCCATCATTATGATATTAGAAATTTAAATGCTTTTCAAAGTGTTTTTTTTAATTTATAACATACATATTTTAGCTGCTTTAACTAATTTATCATGTGCAATGTTAATTATAATATTACATTAGTACTTAAATCAATGTTTGTACTATATGAGAAATAGTTTCACAATTGGATCTACATTGTTAGCCTTTGTGTATTCATCTTTTAGTTGACTTAAAAGCATACACTTTGTTATTTTAAATTCTTCTGCTTCATCTACTTAAACTTCCAATTTATGAAGTCTTCCAATATCAGGAGCTGTTGGCAAGATAATGTTCTTGGTTTCAGTCGTCCATTTATCAAAACTGTCAACTCTAAAATCAATTGTTTGCAACACAATATGTATGTAGTTCATCCATGTCATACCTATAAAATAAAGTTTTCTTCTCAAGTGGACACTTGCAGAATTTTTCAGCATTTGCGTATTGAAGACAGGCCATGTATTTGCATTCTCCGCATGACACAGAAGAAAGAAAGCATGTTGTCTTGCATACTTCACATAATCTCTCATCATCACCAAACAATTCAAATGCAGTGCAAGAAACACTTTTTAGACCATTTCTGGCCAACTATGCTCTTAAACGTCCTATGTCTTCTGTGGCACGTATTAACTCCTTCTGTGTTTCTAATGCGGTTTCTAAGTCTAAACAATCACCCTCCAATGCTATCTTACAAATTAGTTAATCATGTGAGAATACACAAAACCATTTTAAGTTTTTGTAATGCATGATACATTCTCGCCCAATTTCAAGCCAATCCGGAGGTGCAAAATTGACCGCTTCAGCAAAGTTGTAACCTTGATTGAATCCAGCATGGTATGCTCTATAGAAAGTTACTACAAACTTACCTGTATTCTGATCTATTCTGTATATTGGTACAGCAGCCGCCGTCAAAATTTTTGGGTCCATTATTGTTACTAATTGATGTAATAAGTCAGGTTGAAATTTAAAGAGGTCTGATGCAGCTGCCATCATTGCATTCTCTAATAACTCTGCCCCACTTCCAGGGACGCTTAGATTCGCTCCAATGTAAATAATTAATAGAATAACTCCAATGATCCTCATTGTGTCAACAAATGCAGAGAAACATGTTACCTATTAAAGTGGCATACAACTTTTCTCTAACTATTAAATTGTATTATTTTTTTATAACTAATAACATGGCATACAAATCTTATTCGCCTCTTAAGAACCGCTTAGTAAAATGACGAATGATCTATTGGAGGCATGATACCCAGTCTAATACGGAGGAAATAAATTATTTTAATTTGTTCTTTTTTATGCTATCACATACTGAACTTACAGGCAGTCCTTTTGATGTTAAGGGACAATCAAATTGTCTATAGATACCATAAATGTTACTGGTGGATGGTTACTGTTCTATCTATACAAATGGAAGTTTACTAACTGCACTACTTATATGTAGCGAGAATAACAATCACGGGATTTAAAAAAGTCAAATGTCAATTATATCTGTTATTATAAATGGTCCTAAAATAACCTGTGACAAAGAAGGCGAAAGCTCCATGTTTCGGGTGTAAACGTTAATTTCTCCGACGATATAATTAACTTAACGAAAGTTTGCGACTTATTCCCGAATGCTAATGAACAAACTCGTTGCAAGTGCACAAGCGAAACGTGTTTCAAATTACAAGCAATCTATCTGCTTTAGAATGTAATACTGTTTTGTGTTGAGTAACTTCGTAATTAGTTTCATCCTTTACTTTGTTGGTCGTAACTTATTGTGGTAATATAAAATTGTCTCGTCCTTGTTTTCTTGCTAATTACTAATTTGATATAAAAAATTTACTACGGAACAACTTGCAAAGCGTAAATTGCAGGTGTCACAGGCCATTCTACAGTTTAAGACAAATACATTCAGAAGATAGTTACCTATTTGAATTTTAAAAAAATCGAATGCAACAAATCCAAACAAATCTATGGACCTGCCGCACACATCAGTTATTTTTAATTGCGAATTAGAGTGGATTTGTATTGACACTGTTTAAAAAATTTGAAACGTGATTATGTGAAAAAATTCCGAATGTATGTCCTAAGTATATTTGGTTAGATGTTTCCCCATGCGGAGTAAGAATCGAAGAATCGGAATCAAAGAATACCGCGGAGAATCGGCGGTGGCGTCCAAAGAATATATAAATACTACGTATTAAGAGGCGGGACATCCATAGATACATAGCAAACCCGAATTCTGTATGAAATTTACTTAAATTGACACATGACACTTGACAGATACGCATAACCCGTTTAATTTGAAAGTAAGTCTAAAGGCATTCAGTTTTAAGGCAACTGGTGTCGTATAGATTTAGGTGAATATGTAGTGTACCTACTGTATAAAAACAAGCTATAAAACAACAAAAATAATTATCATTGTAAATATAAGAAAAATGACAAAAAAAGCATATAAACAAAAGTTTGTAACGTTATACGTATATCTAGTTTGTTATTAGGTAAATTTTGAATGCATAGCGGCAGTCGTCATCGCAAGCGCGATATCGCACTTGCAGAAACCGGTTCCCGGGGTAGAAATATACTGCACGCGGCTCGTTGAGTGACCATAATATGTTCTTTTGTTGCATTTTGTGTTAACATAGATATAATTAACTTCATAACACCTTTTCATCGATACGATATACCTACAAATAAAAAACATAGCAAACTTAATTATTTTATTTTTTTATATAAATGTTGCGCCAAACTGGTAGCCTCATTGACGATTGAAGCGGCGCGGTGCTATTTATTTATTTAAAATAGAGTTATATCTTTTGATAACAAATAAGGAATAAGTTTCTCACGATAGTCCACGGCAGAGAAACCGCAACGCAAATCGATGATTTTAGCGGCACGGTGCCGCAACGTGTTTATGTGTTTAGGCCCTAAGCGTTGTGGAAGCTATCTTGCCACGCTAGTCATGTCGAGCGGATTTATAAAAAAAAAACATTAAATGAGGAAATTCAAAAGCAGTAAAATTTCCTGATTAATGTATGCCATAACAAACTGCCATTCAACACCACAAAATATTCAACGGAAACAATAATAAAGTAATATTATCTTTAGTTTGAACCTAAGTTGACAACCATTTCTATCATTGAGTCGTTATATTTATTCTAGTGAGGTAGAGGGTTGAGTAGCATACGAAACCTGAAATCCGGGCTATGGTTGTCTCTTGCCACCCGAAGAGCTGTGAGCTTGTTCACAGTTACAAAAAAAGTTTATATTACCATCAGGAAATGTGTTTGCTTGTTCGCGATTAGTATGTCAAAGAACAGTAAATGTATTTTCACCAACTGTTAAATGAGGGACGGCAACACTAAGCTGGATTTTTGCCAGAGCAATTAGGACAGATGGGTCTTTATGCTTCAAGTCTAACCTAGCAACACAGCCTTTGTAGTCACAAAAGACAAGAACAAACAGGAGTAACTGTGTTTTGTAGCTTTCTGTGGATTTATTTTTTAGTTCTAGCATTGTCTATAGTAACGATGCATATTGTGAAATTTAATCAAAGCTAAAAAAATGTTTGAAGTGAAAACTTCTTTAGCGTTGCGCACTTTTTTTGGAATGCGTAAAAACTTCTAAACTCACGTCAGTACATGTGACCTGATTCGTAAGACAAAAATTCGAAAGACGGCGCAGGGCGCTTGGGCGAATGCTCGTGTTGTCATGTTTGTGTACGATAGCGCAATAAATGAATATTGTATTCTACCACATAAATAATAGTACTTTCATACTGATAATTAAAGCAATTCGTGAAAAATTATTCCCTAACCATTACGAAATATCAAAAATGCACAACGTTAATATTCAAGTTTTCACTTCTGCTGGCTCTCCCGGAGTGCAACCCGTTTTTTTAAGTAAATTATGATATTTTTAACTAGTTTAAAGTATGTTTCATCTCGCAAGAGGCGACGCAAATTTCACATTGGTCATTACCG
This sequence comes from Calephelis virginiensis, assembly GCA_002245475.1. NCBI lineage: Eukaryota > Metazoa > Arthropoda > Insecta > Lepidoptera > Riodinidae > Calephelis > Calephelis virginiensis. The sequence goes on along the minus strand of NJDC01058214.1, from coordinate 141,732 downwards.
ACAAATGCATTAGTTGTAGGGTGTTGTGCTACAATTTGTCCGAGTAGAGATGCACAGACTTTCTTTTTCATGACGCCATAACGATAGTGTCATGTTTCGGTCATGAGGGTAGGATCGAAGTAGATTAAAATATTTGCACACCACAAGTTGGTAGAATATGTAGAAACGCCTAAATATTTTTTTAACATCTTTGTAACACTCATATTCCGCAAATAAATATTTTTGGAGTTTACTCCTTAAGAAACAATTTGAGTTATAAGGCCCGGTACGGAAATTTTATGACGAGTAAAATCAAGTGTAACACGAAAAGTTGAGGCGTTACGTAGAAAGAGACAAACATATGTAAGTCGTATCGCTTCAGTCCTTCAGTATTTTTTTCTTCTTCAGGATTGACGATCTCGTCCGAACAAAAGTCGAATCACCCCGAGCGGGTCGTCATTCGGCTCCGCCACAGTCGAGTTACGTATGACATTGACATTAGTCGAATAATTTAAAACGCAGTCGACTTGTTTTGTAACATACTTTATGTAATACGCTTTATTGAAGTAATACAAACAATCAAAATAATTACAGATATATGTTTGTTTCTCTTATGATTTCAGCAGATGCGATCATTTACCCTTTTTTCTATTCGATATATATCAACCATAATCATTCGTAAGGAGTAAACTCCAATCGTGCGTCGTAGCTGACACACATACACTTTTTTTTCTTTTCTCTTCTTTTTTAGAGAGTATGCTTGCTCCATTGGCCTTATACGGGGTATAAGGCCAATGGAGCAAGCATACTCTCTAAATTCACAGTATCTCATTCACAGTACATCGACGCATCTACAACCTACAGTGGGTATAGGCCACGGTGGTCTTTGGTCATCACGACAAGCGTGTGCTTGTTCGCTATCTTCTCATACAAAAAATGTCGTTGCGACGTAGGCAGAGAGTATCGAATGCCCGACTGTTTTAATCTTTGCAGTCTTGCCCAGTCTCCACATTTACTATTTTTTTAATGGTATGAAAAATATTTATTTGCGGTATATGTGTGTTTAAAAGTTGTTGCAAAATTATAGCATTTCAATATATACTACCACATTGTGGTGTGCAAGTATTTTAATATTTATATAAAATTAATTATCTTACATACGTTTTAATATTCAAAAATAACGTTGTTTATATTAAATACAGTTTGAATTAGTAATCAGAACAATCAGATCAAATCAATCAGAACAGAATCAGCACAACCAAGATATACAATTTCATTCACTTGTTCCAGCACTACATCATCAACCAAAACTCTTACATCCGTTCTGGCTACGTCTCTTTCAAACACCATTATTTTGGTTTTCATCGCATTCAAATGTAAGCCTCTTTCTTTACAATCTCCTTCCATAACTGTGACCAGTGTTTGCAGCTCAGAAGCAGTTTTAAAATGCAAATAAATTTAACTCCATCTACCGTAAACTATCACCGTTCCTAAACCTAAACAGGCAAGAGAAGAAACGGCGACACAAACTCCTCGGCAGCCAAGATTTCTGAAATTTTAAATATTTTATTATTTATACTAGTCTGCAAGAAAATGTTTAACACTATAATATGTTTTCTCTAAGAGCAAAACAAAAGTTTCATGCATACTACCAGGTTTTGGAGATACTTGACTCTACCTTCGGATAAAACTTGAGCGATTTGACCGTTAACTGTCAACAAGATATTAGCACCATTTTAATTTGAAGCTTAATTAATTTGTTTAAATATAACGGAACATTTACAATAAGCGGTGTGGGTTTTTCTATGAGTATGTTAAATGATTTTTGTATTTTCTTAACACAAGTGTTCCGCAAATAATTTCGATTTCGCTTCATTGAATTTAATATTGGGTTTTCGCTTCAATGAGTCACAGTATTGTTCAGATTAGACTTCTAAAGTCATAACAGACATATGTTATTTTTATTCCGAAATTTCCAATGGTTCACACTAGAGTATTATCATATTAATTCCAATATTACTAAATGTAAATAAAATATAAAAGTTGAAATACGGTCGAAATGAGAGCGCTTCATTTGTCTTTTAATCTGTCACGTAACGTTAGCTAACCGAATTAGAAACAGTGAGATGAGAGAGAGTGGGATTGAGTTTTGTAAAAATAGGAAGAGTATGCCTTATTAGTTTGGTCAAGTGGAAAGGTTAGCAGATGAAATACTAATAAAATAAATAAAAACCACAAATATGGATGGATGTAGGTACCCGCGGAAACCCCCCGTGTTAAGAGGTCCAAAACTGTCAACTTTGTATAAAAAAAAAGAATGGCGATTGTAGACAGGTCTGCAAGGATCGTGACGCTTGTCACCAGTTTAGCGCAACTTTCATATCAAAAAATAAAAAAAATAAGTTTGCTATGTTTTTCATTCGCCCAGATCATATGACACTAGTTGCCTTATATCTGAATGCCTTTAGACTTACATTCCAATTATACGGGTTATAGTTTTTCAAGTAAACTTTATACAAATTCGGGTTTGTTATGTATGTATGGAAGTCCCTCCTCTTACTACGTAGTATTTATATACTCTTTGCTTGTGACTGTTTATTAACTGCCTACCCCGCAAGGCTTGATATAAGTGTGATATTAAAATAACAGTTGGATAATATTTTCAACCGTAAAACATATAATTGTACCCCCGCCTACTTCTTTGCGGATATAGGCGTGAATATACTTTTGTAAAAGTTTTGGTAGAAACGCGAAACTTAAGATATCGTATTATGTAATATATGCCTTGACCCTATTGCTCTGGCAAGCTCTAAGATGTTCTTGTCTGGGAGACTTAATCGGGTTTAAGCCCAAAGTATGCAATTGCTATTTTCTCAGCTTGGTCCTTGATTAATTTTGATATTCTTATAACTTTTCAGTGACGGATGAAGGCACTTAAGGCCCAGGACTAGGACGGCAATATTTTGGGAGTGGCAAAATATTCAGAATACTTAGAAATCGTTGCGTTATAATAATTTGAAATTTATGGGGGTTTAGTGGTGCTAGTCTATAATACTCGTTATAATAATTCATAAGGTGCTTGGTGCGGTTTCCAGCAACAAAAAATGTTTTTTTTATTATATTGGATAAGTGAGATGGTAAGAAATTCATTCCCATTCAGAAATTCATACTATCTAGAACAGTGGTTCCCAAACTTAATTTGTCTACTGCCCACTTTGAGAATAAATATTTTTTTAGCGCCCCCCTTTTTTCACCTATTTAAAAACCACCATAACTTCATATATATAATGTATAGTAACGGAGAATTCTTAACGAAACTTTTACTATAACCCGCAACTTAAAACCTGAGCGCAGTAGGTAACATACAACGGCGCTTAGGTCTCAAGTTAACTCTTACGGGTTCCACCTGCCAATGATTATTGAAATGCAATTTTATGGTATTAAAACAGAGTATCTTTTATTAAAAATATAACTAAAATAATCAATCCTTATATAAAAACTAATGTGATGGATGTAACTGATGCTGTTTAATAAGTTTGTTAATATCAGGTTCCAATTTACTCAAGAACAGTCGCAAGTCGCCACGTTCGGTAACAAGCAAACGATTTCTCTTTTTAGTAAGCAGTGTTGTCACAGCACTAAATCCACGTTCACACAAATATGACGATGGGAATGCTATCAAGAATCGTTGAACGATTGACCACAACCCAGGGTACAATTGCGGGATCGGTTTTTGTAGCCAAAATTCTTGGTAACCATTTTTGAACTTGATTTTTATTTCCTCGTTTGTTGTCAATTCTATAAGCTCTTCTTCCAGCTGAGGTGACATTGCTGTGTTGACATTTGAAAACGGATCTAAAACCCAGTCTGGTATTTCCAAGTTCAAAATGTCCTGGTATCGTTCGGTGAAATCAATGTGGAGGTTTTCCAAATGTTGGCAGTAGGCAAACAATTCGTCGTTACTGCATGATTATGATAAATTTGGAAATTGTGAAACTCACGTCTGCCCAGATTCTTTTTGTGTAAAAGCAGTTTGGCTGCGAAAGCAGCAACGACGTTTTTTGTTTTAATTAAATTTAGTTTATC
>NJDC01058214.1:71340-129573 GCA_002245475.1 Calephelis virginiensis | reverse complement strand
TACTAGCTACTACTTACGTACTTCATTAACTGATGTAAAATAAGCTTTTATTTTGCTAATTTCGCTTAAGCAGTGTAACTGTTGTGGCAAATAATCCTCCAAACGACACAGAATGTGACAAGCCTAACTGACGTTCCCACCACCCACCTCCACGACCAGAACACGAATAAAGGAAGAGCTCGGAAACAATATAAATTGTCACGTTCCTTACATATGACAACCCTACCTAAAGTTCCCACCTCCCACCTCCGTGACCAGATCACAAATAGAGTCCGAGCACGGGAAACAAAACCAGTTGTCATGTCCTTTGCCAAATTTGTCGAAGAACTCACCACAGAGAACAACAAATCCGACTCGACGTACGTTTCGCCTCGACACCAAAGCATCCTCAGGAAATCGGCTAGTCGTGAGTGCCCTGGTTGTGCCTCTACCTAAGCCTTCGGAAATATGGACGTGAAGATACTACTACTATTAGGCCCTTGAGGACGGGCTGGATGGGAGTAATAATATTATTTTAATATGACTTCAGTAACAATTATTTTCATTCTTAGACCTATCACAACGGACCCAAAAAAGAAGACCCTCTACATAACTCCTTGGTATCACGTAATGGGGTTAATGGGTGTTCTAAACAATTTTTTCCGTGCGGTAACTGTTGTATACCTGCCAAAATTTGATCCTGAATTATATTTGAAGTCTGTTCAAAAATATAAGGTTTACTAGGGTTAATCTTTAAATCAGCAGATAAAAAAAATGTTTGTACCTATCACTAGTCACAAAAACGGGCGTTCATGGCCAGCAGACTTGTTTTAAGGTACTAATAACAAGAAGCGACGCGCCCAAAATATCTTTAGTATCTATTTTTTAATGATATTGGAAGGCAAACAAGCAGACGGATTTCCTGATGGTTAATAGTGCGTTGCCAACCTGAAGTCGGGATGTGAAGCCTCGAGCAAATGTAAATTTACAAGCTACTTTAACCTCCGAACCGCAAATCGTCAACGGCAAGCATTGACGTTATGGTGACAAGAATAGGTAAGGCGGTGGTACCAATCCGGGCGAGTCCGTCAAAACTCTACCACCTAGTAGGATCTCACGGTGCTAGGTTTTGCCTGACGAGCTGCCTGGCAGAAAGAGAATGGTCTATTCTGCAAAGGAGCCCGGACGAATATGGGAAACAATTTGGTTTATGCTATTTATCTACGAAAATTTTAAATATAATTTATCACAAATAATACTAATAACCCCCAGAACACTGCTCATGTCGTTCACATCCTCATTTGACATGGTAATGTGGAAAGTTAGCTTTACATCCGCTTCCATTATATCGTTATGAACGCTGTAAAGGTTGTTGAGTCGTTTAATTATTGCGTAATATACTTGAGGGTGTATTTGGTTAAATCATTTGCAATGGTCTTTTCTATACATAGTATAAAGCAAAGTCGCTTTCAGCGTCTGTCTGTATGTATGTATGTATGTATGTTTGTATGTATGCTTATATCTTTAAAACTATGCAACGGATTTCGATACGGTTTTTTTTTCAAATAGGTAGAGTGATTCAAGAGGAAGGTTTATATGTATAATAACATGCTTCATATATTAGAGAACCACTGATAATTTCAAGATTTCTAATGCGAAGTCGTAAATAAACATATTTTTTTGCGCTTGCATTGCAAACGCTGGCTGAACTCTACGAGATAGATCAAAATAATGTACTAAGTATTGTTTACCTTAAAAAGGTCTACAAAAAAGTTCGCGATGTTTATGTATAAGTATGTTTATCTCTTAGGAATAACTTACAATAACCAATTTTTATCCTTTACTTTTTACGAAAAATAATGGCTTATTTACGAAGCGATTTAAAGCAATACAGCATAAATCCTTATCTAATTAAGTATCTTAAATCAATTTTACATTAATAAATTTAATATAGAACAATATAGCCCTTTACAGCATGTAAATTAAACGAATAGTTTCGGAGATATTACAGGTTTAAAATATAGGGACATCGCGGTTGCAGCGGTACCGGCTGGCCGCGGTGCGTGCCTATGTCTATAAATAGCGCGACGAAGCTCGCGCCTTTTTCTACCACCCGATTAGTCTTATCAATTCACTCGGCAAAATATACGAGCGTCTTATACTCGCCCGACTTAAGACGGTCGTAGCCGAGAAACAATTGTTAATGGATGAGCAATTTGGTTTCCGGGCAGCTCATTCATGTACAAATCAAGTGCACCGCCTCACGGAGCACATACTAGACGGCCTGAATAGACGACTACCCTTATACACGGGAGCGATATTCTTCGATGTGGCCAAGGCGTTCGATAAGGTCTGGCACACCGGCCTGATCTACAAGCTCTACGAAATGTGCGTGCCAGACAGACTAGTTCTCATCGTACGAGACTACTTGTCGAACCGCAAATTCAGAATTTGTGTAGAAGGTACTCTCTCTAGCAGTAGGCCCCTAGAGGCGGGAGTGCCGCAGGGCTCGGTGCTCTCACCTATACTATACACCCTCTACACGAACGACGGCGGACAACACGGCTCTATATGCAACCCTCCGTCGCGGTAAACAAATAGGCTGCAATCTTAGAAACGCGGCCACTCTCCTGGGCGATTGGTTTAGGAAGTTGCGTATAGAAGTGAACTCCGATAAAAGTGCAGTGGTGTACTTTAATCGAGGTGTCACACCCGAACGGCTAAGTCCCAGGTGTAGCCCGGGCACCATCAAACTGTTCGGTAGAGCGATCCCCTGGGAAAAATCAACAAAATACCTAGGGGTCACTCTAGACAAAAATATGTCGTTCGAACCGCATATTACGCGCGTCACAAACAAGGGTAAGTTCGCACTTAGCCGTCTCCATTATCTTATTAATAAAAATAGTAAAATGTCACTTTGTAACAAAGTGATACTTTACAAAACTTGTGTTAGACCCATTTAAGCATACGGTAGCGTAGCCTTCGCGCATACGTTCCCGTCCCATCTCAATAAGCTTCAAGTAGTCCAGAATAGGTTCATGCGAACTGCCACGGGCGCCCCGTGGTACGTTCGCAACGAGGACATACATCGCGACCTCGATTTACCCACTATAGCGCAGCATTTCAAAGAACTGTCGGAGCGTTACTTTGAAAAAACGGCTGCCCACCCGAATCCGGTGATAGCATCCGCGTGTGACTACACACCGGTTGCTAACGCTCCCTCCAATCATAGAAGACCTCGCCACGTGTTATCGGATCCTCCGGACCCAATAACCGCGGCAACCGCTATTCTCCCAACTCCAAACCGGAACACGACAAACTCACATCACTTTAACATTACACTACACCGTCGCCGCCGGTCTCAGCGACGAAGACCTCTCTTGCGCCCGGCGCCTAACGCCGAGCGACGAGCCACAAATACTCCTCCATCAAGTCCACCCAGTAACCAGAACGCAGCACCAAGTCGAGGTACGATCTCCCGGGAGACAGCCCTTGGTGCTTTTTGGCATAGAGAATTTTAACAAAACAATGTATGGTGGAATTTTTCCTCTTCGATAGATCTAAAAAAGTAACCAGTGGTATATGTCTATTTTTATAGAATAACCCACAATAACGGTTTTTTGCGTTTACTTAAAATAGTAAAATGAAGGGTTACTTTAGAACATATTTTTAACAATACAGTATTAACCCTTAATCAAATAATTCTGTTAGATACGTTATGCGTGTAATTTAGATCAAAATTGCCTTTCACAATATCAGAAATAAATTAATAACTAATGAGCTATCAAAAAGTTAAAATCTCCATGTGCGAAATTAAATATCGTTGAAGCGTAGCAAATATTGTGTGTGTAAATTACAAGCCGATCTGGCGAATTTCGTATCGCTTGACATCGATAGCTACTAACAATTTGTTACTAAAATTTTAAAGTATTATTTTTCCCATTTCCTGACATTTTCCTGTTTTTTTTTCATAAGAACCTTCTCCTTACAAAGGCAAAAATAACATATTTATATATAATAAAATGTATCCACATGTATTGGATTATTTGCTTATAAATGATAAAGCTAATTTTAATGTTATACTTAAGCATTTCCTTTGTTTACAGAAATACAATAAAAAGGCTGTTATAATTTTGTTTAAAAATGTTTAAAAAGTTGAAACAATTATTACTGTGTTTTTCGAAGCATATATTACCAAATCCTACAAATATTATCAAAAATACTCAAAGCGTAATTTGTTTGGAGTCCTACAAATATTGTTTTCAAGTTTTGAGTGCCTAGTTATATTATTATATTATTTTTCAGGGTGTTTAATGTGAACTGAATGATGCGGGTAAAACTAGCTAGTTATTACTTTATCAATATTCGAGATAGTGTTTTCAAAATACGTATAAATCAAGTTGAAACACATTCTGCACAATGGATTTTATAAATTTAAATGTAAAATATTAAGTGCAAATTATATTTATTTAAAAAAATAACGTTAATAATAAACCCTTAATGTCCGGAAACACGATTTATATTTATGATTATCATAGAAGTGCCAACACCTTCCGCTAATCGGAATCGGCCCTGGTTTCCTACGTTTGTGGGCAAGCCAAATACCTAGTAATATCATGCCATGGCAATACAACATTCAAAAAAGTCTGTTTTGAATGTAATTTAAGAGAACACAGTAAATATATTGATAAGTACATAACATTTAGTGTCTTTTTCCAGTTGCTTCAAGAATAGTGGCTTTGCAAAAGCAAATAATAATATATTTTTTTACTTTTTCGTGAGAATCTGCCATTGGTTAAGTTTAATTCGATAATTTGCATCAAATTATTAAATCCTCAAAATTAGCCATTAGCTTGGCAAAAACGGAGGCTAGGTAGGGACATAAGCTCGTCGAGTGAGAGGTGCCCACCAGAACCCGGTGCTAGCACCCGCATGTGACTACATAATGGCCACAAACGTGCCCATCAAACTAAGAAGACCCCGTCACATCCTATCGGATCCTCTGGATCCAATAACTGCGGCAAACGCAAGCCTCCTTTCCAACCCAATTACAAACTCTTTGAGAGTTTATGTTTACACTACACAACACCGTCGCCGCTGGACTCGGCGACAACGACTTCTCTTGCGCACGGCGCCTATCGCCAAGCGATGAGCCACTAGGAGTATTGGCCAGAACCAAGACGAGGTGCAATCTCCCGGGAGAGAGTCCTGATTGCTGGCGTTATAGGGAACAGTTCAATGCATCTAAATAATGATGTCTCAGGCTAGGCAATCTGCTCGGCTTACAAAGCCTGGTGAAGTTGTTAAAGTCCGCGAGGTTGGCAACACATTAGTCATTCCAAAAAAAACATTTAGAGTTGGCGGCAATTGAATCGGTGATTACTAAAATCTCACACATTAAATTTTTGAATTATTTAACATTTGGACTTTTAGAAATCACTGATGCATATTTTAGATAAATGCTTAACTGAACCACCTGAACGAAATTAATTTGCAATACTTCGAAAATAACCAATTTTACTTATTAAGTACACAAAATTAAATAATTATGTGAAAACTGTGTATATCTTTTTCCCCAACGCCGCCAAAACTGTTTTACTATTAACAATTATTAGTCGTTGACATTTGACAGCTGTCATGTGATATACTGCTGTAATCGTATCATTACAGGATTTGTCCCTTCGAATGTGAGCAGGCTATTCACAAACCAAATGGCAATCCCTTTACAATAAGAAATACAATAGGAATACAACAATGGACTACGATTATAAATGTCTATTAGAACTGTATTAGCACAAATTATGTAAATAAGATATCCCAAATTATATACATATTATAAAATAATATCCCACTGCGATCTAACACTCGTATGTCGTGATAAGTTATCTCTATTTCAATTTGTAATCTCTTATGAAACAAAAGTTGCTGAATTTATAAGAACGTTTGCCGATAGGAATGTCAATGACAAAAAAACGACGGGTTGCACTCCGGGAGTGCCGGCAGAAGTGAAAACTTGAAAATAACGATGTGCATTTTTGATATATTTAAAAAGGGAAATTTAGGGAATTATTTTGCACGAATGGCTTTAATCAGCAGTATGAAAGTACTATCATTTATGTGATAGAATACAATATTTATTTATTGCGCTATTGTACACAAACATGACAACACGAATATTCGCGCAAGCGCCCTGCGCCTACTTCCTGTCTTCCTGACGCGAGTTCAGAAGTTTTTACCCATTCCAAAAAAAGTGCGCAACGCTGATCACGAAGATTTCACTTTAAAATTCGGCAATTTCTCCATGAAAATCTGTTGTCACAAAAAATAATGGCGTAAGTTTAGTCTATTTAGACCTATAGTACTGTACCTGCTGCAAATATTATCGAATTTTAGTTAAATATTGTCACAACAATATAAACATACCATTTAAGTTGCGAATTGATTTTTAGATAAAAGTGGTATATTATGACTTCAACAACATTAAAACTGGAAACATTTTATCGGACGCGGCTGAAGGACACGGCTGACGATATATAAGGACAGTGACACTAAACATAAAGATATTTAAAAGAAAATAAGAAAAAAATATTTTAAGGCGATACGTTTTTAATATATTTTTTGAAATATTAAATTTATTATAAAATAATTTTATTATCTGGTCGACCTAGGTTTGGATCTTAGATTATTAGTTGAAATACATATTAATACAATAATATATCACAAAAAAAAACCTATGGTACAATTGTGAATGTGTTCTTTCTTTTATTATAGTGACGAACTGCCACGTGAGCCAAAAGGCTAGCTGACGGTAAGTCGTGGTGAACAGGTTGCGGTATCATAAAAAGAGAGTTATCAATAAGTTGCAGATTCTTTTAAAACAGTAAGATATAACACTTCAAGATCCCATGTCATAGTAGGTACCTACTCTGAAAAAACTGGACCAAAAAATCAGTTCCATCGTTAGGTATTATGACAAAACAGCTCTGAAGAAAAACTGCTGAAACAAGTTGGCATTTACCGAATTTTAGACTACGACAAATAGTCAAAAAAATCTGTATATAAGAAAGCGATTGTCTTCATACCCGTATCCGCAAATAGACAGACAGATAGGTAATCACGGTACCCACTATTCGCTGGAGATACTTAGCCTACAATTTCATATGTGACATACGTATCGCATTTGTGGTCTAGGCATCGGACTTGGTTTCTTGTGGTCCCGGGTTCCCGGGCAACAAAACTAAAAAATGTGTATTTTAAATTTTCCAATAAAAATAACGTTATCCGGGGTTAAACATGTGCCCGGTTGGCGATAGGCTTGCCACCTATCACAATATGAGACTTAGTATCTTCGGTTAATCGTGAGTGCCATGGTTGTGCCTTACCTTTTCGGGGATATGGGCGTGAAGATACTTACTTACTTTACCTATTGCCAACCAGACGCATTTTTATTGGAATATTGAGAACAACACATTCCGAGTTATTCTACCGGGGAATCGAACCTGAGACTTGTAATGTAATGAAGGTCGACATCGGACTACTACACCTGCACCACAGAAGCGATCTGAGAGAGTATCTGTATCATCATATATTGATATCAAGTCAAAAAATTATGAGGCAACTCTCCATTGTATCGTCTGTTTTATATGGCTAACGGTATGTCATGTATGTAGAGAGGTTTTTATTTCACATTCGCATTAAAAATCGAATGTCAAAGAGTCACTTTAGAATGATATTACTGTACATGACTGAAATGGATTAGCGGTTTAAATATCTATTAATACAGTCGTATATTACTAGAAATTATGCAAATACGATATCCCACGGTACAGTCGTCACCGCTTTCCCACCCTCGTTTGTCATTATAATGGAGGAAGCTAGCTCTATTTCAATTTGCATTATTCCCCTACGAAACAAAAGTAGATAAGTGGATTAGAACTGACGCTTTTGTCGATAACATTGTAATGACAATTTGGGAATTAGATTTTTCCTGTGGGTTACGGGCTTCTACACTTATAATAATATTGTAGAATAATTAATTCTGAAGATATATAAAAAAGTATGTGCATATGACAACAAATGAGCAGCAAAATACAATTTTAGCATTTTTTAGATTTTTTTAGATTTTTTTGATTTTTAGATTTTTTACTTTGTCTATTTGTATCCCGGCTGCAATTCATGCCGAATCTATTGAACAAATTTGATAGATATTTTTTTTATGAGATCTAAAGGCAAACAAGCAAATGGATTTCCTGATGGTAAGAAATTCACGCCGCTTAGAGACACCAAAGGTGGTAATGGCGCGTTGCCAACCTGAGACCAGAATGTTGGGACTCGGGCAAACGTTGTTTTTCCGGCTACCTTGTCCTCCGGCGGCGTCAACGGCAAGCACTGACGTTATGGCGGCAGGAATAGGTAAGGCGGTGGTATTAATTCGGGTGAGTCGCTGCGAAACTCTACCACCTAGTCAGATGTCACGGTGTTAGTGATGGTAAGCTTATGCTCGCCTTTTACGAACTGCCTTTCAGGAAGTCTTCTCTATGTTCCAAAAAAAGTTATAGGATATTTTTTTATCACGTTTGCTGAAGAAGTTTCCGTAGGAGAGTGGTAAACAAGGGGTAATAATACTACGTGATTTGAACTTATGGTTTAAAAAACCCAAACTACAAAGACTTGTTTTTAAATGTTTAAGGATAAGGCTGATTTGTTATGTATGTAGGAAAGGTTTTTATTTCATAATCGCATTAAAAACCGAATGTCAAAGAGTCACTTTAGAATGATCTTACTGTACATGACTGATATGGATGATACATGATACAGAACTTGTTGACCAAAAAAATCTTAATCCTTTACTCGACATACAACTGATATTAATAATCTATCTACAAATAAAGATAGGCCTTCTAGATTTTTGTTGCTAGGATTTTTTTGTTAACTATTGAAAAATAACAGCGGTTACCCACTGATCTAATATATCATAATCTCTTAACTTAGATAGATTATTAATGTTGGCGGATAGTCGCCACACTCTTAATATATATTACATAACTCAGCTATTTTACGTTTATATTCTTGATGGGACATATTTTAATATTCAACCCAACGAGACCTCCAACTCTGGCGATACTTTTTCAAAAGAACCGCAACACCATTAGTTAGGAGTATTATATTTTTGCGTGTGCCAAATCTACGTTACACGAATGAATCGCAAGTTGTGGTGGGAAAAACCGGCTGTCTCTGAACAACCATTATTAATCAAATGCAGTTGATATGGAAAAAAATATGGTTTCGTGTTATCTCTAAATATTTTCGCGGGAAATAAATTACTTCTTTCCTAAGCACGTCCAAATGTATTGATAAATGTTTTTGAAGCAATGTTTTTAGTTTAGTCTGTTTTGAAATGCATGTCATAACTTTAGACACCACTGTTGTGTTTCTGTCTGCAGAGCATCCTGACGGTAAACGTACAGATTCAAACTTGATGGTAATGGGAAAAGCTAAAATCTGTATCTACTTAGAAGAAATATAGGAGTGAAACATGTAACCTCCGTCTTTTTTCAAAGTTGGTGAAAATATATCAAGCGGAGGCTTAGTGATAGGGTTCCGCTTTTACCCTTTAGCTACGGAACCCTAAAAATGGACACTAACAAAATTTCAAGTCACTAGGCACATTATGTAGTCACCGTCAATACCGGGTCACTACACCTGGTAAAGGTTTGAAACCTTTTTAGTCGCCTCTGTGGTCTAGCGGTCCAGGTGTTGGACTTGACTTCATGAGGTTCCGGGTTCAATTCCCGGGTCAGACAACAAAAAGAAAATGTGGTTTTGCCAATTTTCTAAATAAAAAAATGTTGCTCGGAATTGGATATGTGCTCGGTTGACGATAGGTTTGCTACCTATCATATTGTCTGACTTAGTGTCTTCGGTTAGTCGTGGGTGCCCTGGTTATGCCTCTGCCTGGCTCTTGGTATATGGGCGTGAAGATACTTCTAATTAAGACATATCATTACTACATTTGGTGTCTGCAATTTCGTAAAAGAAATCACACTGTTGGATTGTATTCCAGTTATAAAAATCCATAAAACTTCTGATTTTAATTTCAAGTTTATTCCAAAAATAAATACGATCGATAAAGAAGTTACCTACTAAAAAACGATGGGCTAATTGTACTGTCCACTAATTATATCATATATTATTACGATCAAGAAATCTGCTGCTTTGTTTTCTAATAATTTAAAAAGTTCTATAAACCATGTGATTTTAAGTACAAGTTCATTTCAAAAGTAAATACCTACGATCAATATAGAAGTTACCTACTAAAAAACGATGGGCTGCACTCCAGGAGTGCCGGCAAAAGTGAAAACTTAAACATTAACGTTGTGCATTTTTGATATTTTGGAATGGTTAGGGAATAATTTTGCACGAATTGCTTTAACTACCAATATGAAACTACTATTATTTATGTGGTAGAATACAAAATTCATTTATTGCGCTATCGTACACAAACATGACAACACGAACATTCGCACAAGCGCCCTGCGCCGTCTTAGGAATTTTCGACCAGGTCACGTGTCCTGACGCCAGTTTAGAAGTTTTTACCCATTCCAAAAAAGTGCGCAACGCCGCTAAAGAAGTTTTCACTTCAAAAATCTTCAGGTTTGTTTTTGTTTTTTCAAGATTGAAAACATATCCAGTTTATTCCAAAAATAAATACGATCTGTAAATTGTATTATATCTACTACACAGAAATGCTGATTTGCTTTCCAATATTATAAAAACTAAAAAGTTTCATAAAACATCTGATTTTAATTTCTAGTTTATTCCAAAAATAAATATGATCGTTATACGTAATTGTATTATTTTTCCATGTTGTATACAATAATGGACCCTTAAAAACAATGGGCTATTGTTCGGGCTTATCATATTTGTTTCATTATAATTAATAGGCTCTGTTCAGACCAGTTCGCGTTTATGAGTCCATATTTCAACAATAAGGTTCATAACAATGTTTCTATACGTATATTTTCCCCATACATGCTTATACATATACATAAAATATTACACATAAATACATACATACATACAAACACACATATCTTCACGTCAGGTACCTTACGGGGTTGGCAGAGTATTGAGTGACAAATCTCACGATCCTTGCAGACCTGTTTGGCTTCCTCCACATTCATTACCCTTTTAACACAAACGGTTTTGGAGACTCTTGACACCACCCTCAGCTGCGTTCTGGTCACTGGGTAGACTTGATGGAGGAATAGAGGCAGCTCGCCGCTAGGCGTTAGTAGCTGGGCGCAAGAGAGGTCTTCGTTGATGAGACCTATGGCGACGTTGTAGTGTAGTGTCCTGTGAGTTAGTGTTGTTTGTATTGGGAGGGAAGGCTTGTGTTAGCCGCGGTTATTGGATCCGGAGGATCCGATAGGACGTGACAGGGTCTTCTCAGTTAGGTGGGCATGTTAACGACCGGTGTGTAGTCACATGCGGGTGCTAACACTGGGTTTGGGTGGGGCACATAGGCTTAACATATCGGTCATAGGACAGCGACGCACCTATAATGTCTCTGGTGTCTATATGTTGCCGCTGTCTCTTACAAGCTGAATAACCATAGCACGTTTGCTTGTTTGTTGTCTTATAAAAAACATAATTTGTTTTTAAATGAAGAAACACTTGTACTGTTTTACTTATCACTTGTAATTTATTATTTTATAAATAGCCTACCGGCTAGAACTTAAACTACTAAATTTTAATCAAAAATGTTGTTTAGTAGTTTAAGTTCTAGCCCTGATGATGCTGTCATAAGCGAAACCGGTAGGCTATTTATAAAATAATAAATTACAAGTGATATGTAAAACAGTACAAGTGTTTCTTCATTTAAAAATATGAATATTTGGTAGTTCTACCAAGCGCCGACGATGGAAAATATCAAACATAATTTGTTATTGTCCATAGAGACTCCTAAACCGCTAGAAGTTTACAGAAAATTATCAAATTGGCCTGTCAAGGTACAACGTAAAGTTTGATATCGATAAGATCGACAGAATGTTTAGTATTCGAATTTGATTCGAAATAAAAAAATGTGTTGATAATAAAAAACTCGAAGCCAATTATTTATCACAATAGAAAATTGAAGCTTAAAGCACAGAACAAGTAAAAGTAATGACGAGCTTAAGCTATTTTTATCAGTATACATACATACATACATATCTTCAAGCAAAATCCCTTACAGGGTAGGCAGAGAGTATCGAGTGCCAGACCCCATGATCCTGACAAACCTGTCTTGCTTCCTTCACATTCATTACCCTTTTCATACAAACACGCCGGTTTCGGAAGACTCTTGACACTACCCTCGGATAATATCCGATTTGATCTGATCGTAAAATGTCAACCTTGGTCTCGCCGGGTACCTACATCCATCCACATTCGCATGGTATATCTGCTTTGTCAATCTTTCATCTGTCATTCTTTCCACATGACCAAACCAGTGGAGCATGCCCTTTCGCATTTTAACACCAACACTTTCTTTCAATCCCACTCTTTCTCGGATCTCACTGTTACGAATGCGGTCAGCGAGCGTTACACCACCGATTTTCCATAGTGCTCTCATTTCGACCGCATTTATCCTACTTTCATGCTCTTTATTAGTATTGTTTGAAATATCTGTTTTGAAGTAACTGACATTGCACTTGGATCTACCTAGAGACACCAAATGTGGTAATAATGCGTTGCCAACCTGAGACCGGGATGTTGGGCTTCGAGCAAAAGTAAATTTACCGGCTACCTTATCCCCCGAATCAGAACACGACAACGGCAAGTACTGACGTTATGAGCGGCAGTAATAGGTAAGGCGGTGGTACCAATCCGGGCGAGTCGCTGTGAAACTCTACCACTTAGTCAGGTGCTAGTGACGGTAAACCTATGCTCGCCTTTTACGAGCTTCCTGGCAGGAAGGTTTCTCTATGTTCCAAGAAAAGTTATAGGCTAATTTTATTATTATTATATTATTAAAAAATATGCTGATAGTAAAAAACTCTACCACCTAGTCAGGTGTTAGTGACGGTAAGCCTAAGCTCGCCTTTTACGAGCTTCCTGGCAGGAAGGCTTCTCTATGTTCCAAGAAAAGTTATAGGCTAATTTTATTATTATTATGTTATTAAAAATATGCTGATAGTAAAAAACCTTGAAGTCGATTATTAATCAGAATAGAAAATTGAAGTTTAAAGCACAGAAGTAGTAACAGTACAAACGTGTTTAAGCTACTTTTATCAGTATCGTTTGAAATATCTGTTTTGAAGTAACTGGAATTGCTCTTGGTAGATACTTATAGTCGATACTCTTGAGCCGGATACCGTAAGCTTTTGAACGACTTCTAACGCAAGTAAACTCGATATACTCCTTAAAGGAGCACTATTATTTTATAGCTGTTCGAAACTTCGTTCCACTTGGTCCCAGCTATGAGATTTTTAAAACGCTTTAATAGGTATTCTGTTATTGAGGTTTGAGACGATTCTAGACAAGAAGCCATTAAAATATTTACTCTCGTCTCTAATGCATGATGCAAAAAATTAAACTTGACCATTGGCAGATTTGCAAATCAAATTTAAGCATAAGGCTGAAAATTGATTCGGTAGCTTCGAACCGGAAGAATCATCCCATTCAACAGCGAGGAAACTAGAACAAACAAAACTTAAAATTTTCCATAAAAATTGAACGGAGTTAGCAGGAATAGCTAGTAATAAATTATAGTGAGTCAAACTGAACGAAGTTCGCCGGAATGGCTAGTAATAAATAAATAATAGTGAGTTAGTCGGGAAACAAACATCGCCTCTGTGGTCTAGCGGTTCAGGTGTCGGACTCGGCGGTCCCGGGTTCGATTCCTGGGTCGGGCAACGAAAAGAAAATTGGGTTTATACACGTTTTTTGGAGTTGACAGTTGTACTTATCCACTGTTTACTTTATTTAACACTTTCTGTTACTTAGGTTTCTGTAAATTGGCTTTTTTCAATTTTCTAATAAAAAAAAAAAGTTGCTCGGGATTGGATATGTGTATATAGACTTGCCACCTATCACATTGTGGGACTTAGTGTCTTCTGCTAGTCGTGGGAGCCCTGGTTGTGCCTTTGCCTACATTTTCGGGGATATGGGCGTGAAGATACTTTTTTTTAGTCGGGAAACAAAAAGAAAGTTTTTCTCCTA
Organism: Calephelis virginiensis; assembly: GCA_002245475.1. Taxonomy (NCBI): domain Eukaryota; kingdom Metazoa; phylum Arthropoda; class Insecta; order Lepidoptera; family Riodinidae; genus Calephelis; species Calephelis virginiensis. The sequence goes on along the minus strand of NJDC01058214.1, from coordinate 115,392 downwards.
ATAGAAACAACGTTGCCCGGGATTAGATGTGAGTCCTTTTGGCTTGTCACCTATCACATTGTGGGACTTAGTGTCTGACAAGCCATGGGTGCCCTGGTTGTACCTGTACCTACACCTTCGGGGAAATGGGCGTTAATATACTTTTTAATGAGTTATTACTATATCATTAAAATTTACAATAAATTTGTAAAATACAAATGTTTACCTTTCAAATTATTATTAAAATTACTACATAGTCTATTTAAATAAAAAAACGGGTTGCACTCCGGAATTGCCAGCAGAAGTGAAATTTTAAATATTAACGTTGTGCATTTTTGATGTTTTGGAATAGTTAGGGAATAATTTTACATGGATTGCTATAAACATCAGTATGAAAGTACCATTATTTATGTGGTAGAATACAATATTCGTTTATTGCGATGTCGTACACAAACATGACAACACGAAAAAAGGGAAAACAATGCTTTAATCCATACAAACTGTTAGTAGCCCTTAGTGTTCAGCGATATGAAGTTTGCCAGGTCAGCAAGCCTCAAAGATTAATGTATTACCATATTAAATTATTAACTGTTCATTGCAAAGTTGTTGCAATTATTACTTAAAAAAATTAGGATGAGTACATTTCTTCTCCAAAGAACACCACATCTATTTATTTTGGCGATGTTTAACCAATCTCGAGCTGCTACTGTTGTTATTTCATTCGAATATCTGACCTGTAGGCAGCCTCTAGCTCTCTTTCCTTGTGGTCCGGACCATACTAGACTGACTGACTAGGATAGACATCTACTGAAAAATAAATAAACGTCGAAAATCTAAATTAAAATATAAGCTCTAAAAAATAGTGGTCAGGCATCATATACAAATATTCACATGTACTTTAGAAAAATGTACTATATTAAAATATTTATACTTTTAATTCGCACTTGACCGCTTTTAAGGCCTAGATTAGCACCGGGTGAAACCCGTCTAAATGTGTGATGCATGTGTTAGTTTTTCTAAAAGACTATATTGTTAGTTAGTATCTTCATATCTGCATCTCCAAAGATATAGGCAAAGATACAATGGAGGCACCCACGATAAGCCGAAGCTACTACTTAGTCCTACAATGTAAATGTGGCAAATCTTTTGTCAACCTGGCATCTATCTAAACCTAGGCAACGTTGTTTTTATTAGAAACTAGCGGCCCGGTACGTGCTTCGCTACGCATATAACCGCATGAATGACATAACACAACAAAAGAAAAAAAGGAAAAACAACTGAAAAAAGTTTCAATATGACATTACAATTCTCATCTGAAAAAAAGTTTCAATTTGACTGAGAAACACCCATTAAACAAAGTGATCCGCCATTTATTCATTTCATTTGTTACAAAGAATGTAATAAATGATGAATCGCTAGACCGATTTTATGCAAACTTCACATAAACCATCTACTAAACAGCCCGAACAAAGTCTAAACATTTGGTTTTAATAGGTGTGCCCATTCATTCAAGTGATTTAATAAAAAGGTTTATATGTATATTTTATACCCGTGCGAAGCACGTACCTGGCCGGTACGTACTTCGCTACGTATAAACTGAAATACTAAAAAATTATTTAATGGATTTGACTGGATAAAAATACTCCACATTTATATTTTCATTGAATATTTTCGAAATCAAATGAAATTTATTTATTTGCGGAATATGTGTGTTTAAAAGTTGTTGCAGAATACTTATTCATACCAACATATCCTACCATATTGTGGTGTGCCAATATCTAACTTAATTAAATATATTGTATTTTTTATTTTTATTGTTTATATATTTTAACATAGAAATTCGTTTAAATATGTTTACTACTAGGTTGGCACTTATTAATTTAAGCAAAAATTTTAACAATCGAGTTTTACTCTATTTAGCATACACTACGATAACCCCCGTATGCACAAAATGTGTTTTTTCAATAAAAACACACATACATGTAGTTCTGTTCAACAGTTCAAAACTTACCGTTTGTGTAAATGTGTTTGACAATTGAATTCAAGTAACGAATGTAAATTATATGAAACACCGATGGCTAGTTTTAAACTATGTGTTTAAAAATATAAACATAAAACAATAATTATTGCTGACAATTTAATTTAACCGAAGCACGTCCAAAAAGAAATGACCGCATGAATGACATAACAGAACCAAATAAAAAAAGAAAAAAGGCGGTGGTCTGTAAAGTCGGTTTACCGACTATCATTGAACGGGACAAAGTCATAGAACGGAAGCCGATTGTGCCTCTTTGTCGCTCGTTCCGCGCTCTCGCTTGCAGTTCAAGCCTTAAATGGCACGCCTCAGAGCGAGGTAACGTCGCATGAGTCATGTTTTTTGGCGATTGCAGCCGGCTCCGTCGAATTATAAGACGTTGACACTTTAAAAACAAATGAAAAAAGTTTAAATGTGACAGCACAATCCCCATCTGAAAAAAGGTTTAAATTTGACTGCAAAATACCCAATAACAAAATGATCCGCCCTTTATTGAATTCATTTGTTACAAAAAATGTGATAAATAAAGAACCGCTTGAACGGTTTCATGCAAACCTCGCATAAACCATCTACTATACAGTCCAAACAAAACCTAAACATTTGGTTTGGATAGATGAACACGTTCTTGGGTTATAAAATTACAACGAAAAGTGGTATTTAAAATAGATTTGAAAAACACATTTTAAGTTGCTCTACCTGGAATCTAACCCGGGCTCATGTAGCCAACGCTAAGACCAAACCACCAAGCCGCAGAAGCAACCATTTGTAATTTATATTCCGACGAACACTTGCTCGGTTTTAAGAAGGCTATGGCTACAACCTTTTATTGAAGCCTTGATTTGTTCCTGAAAAACTTAAGTGAATATGTGATATGTGTGTAAGTTTACATAAGAATATACCGTGTAGATATGACAATTGAAAGATACGTACCAGCTTGAAAGTGAATCAATTAAACATAGAGGAGACTTAGAAACCGACTTAATGGTGTACTAACAAAGTTTAATTAATCCGAGGAAATCCACTGGTAATTCCTCCAAAGATTTGACAGAAACTATTACGTATTGAGATCTATCCGCACCTATCTGAACAGATTGCAAAGCACTTGGATCCTTATTTCAAGACACTAACTAGTAACTCAAACCCAAGTATATTTGAGCACTGTCACTTTGACGGAAAACTATGAGGTGACAACACTTAATAATAATTACAGCCCTGCGTAAAAGTAGGCGAATTATTTTTATAAAAATGTATAAACACAATGTTTGTTTTTGTTTAGTTTTATTTTAGTTTGTATGGTATATTGTACTATTGTTATATTATTATATTTGGAAAATGTTTTTTTGACATATTTCAAGTGTAGCTTTCTACCTACGAAATAAAGTAAGATGTGACTTTGACTTGAAGCTTGCGATGAAGGCAGAGTAAAACCAAATTTCACAACTACGTTAAAAAAAATTGTACTTAATCGTCAAAAAATCTTATCACCTCTGTTGTCTAGCAGCCATAAGGTTTCGGGTTAGGCAATAAAAGAAAATAAGCCTGGGATTGGATTTGTGCCCTGTTGGCTTGTCACCTATCACATTGTGGAACTTAATGTCTTTGGCAAGCTGTGCCTACCTCTTCCGGTACGGACGTGAATACACATTTTTTTTAAAATCTTATTTCCGGTGTGTATCAACTGCATATGTCACGGTAAGTTACGTAACTGTATTAATATATACGCTGACAGCTCTGTTAAATGAAAAAATAATTAAAAAAAATAGTATGTTAATGATAGCATTATTATGCATGATATTTGTTTTCTTTAAATAATTAAATGCATGTCATCAGCAAAGTTTTTTTTTGTAGGTATTTGAAAGTTCTTGTAATCTAAATATTTAACATTCTTGTAGAGATTAGAATTCTAAGTAACACATTATTAATTTTAATAACTAATTTCATTAAAATAACCTCAAAATTATGTCAAAGTTACAAACGATTTTACAATTAATAATCTACCTTTCATCGTAACCTTAAAATTTTGAAGAAAATTTGATTAAAGTTTGAGAAGCATTTTAGAACTAGATATTCCTTTAGGCAGGGACAATGCTTTTCTACTAAAGAGGCTGTTTCAGTGTTTGTGTGCACTTTGCCACTTTGTTGTGTCCAAAAGCGTGAATTTTTACTAAACACAAAGTAACGTAACATATACAAGTACGTTAATACAATCACAATTCAATTAAAGAATAAATTATTTATATTCATTTGACAAGCTATATAAATAATAGTGAATTCCGTATGTTCGGTTCTTATCTTATTGGAAGGCAGAAATGTGGTTGAAATGATTTGCCAAACTTTTCCGCAAACCGTCCTTCAGTCGACGGCTATGTTACCACCGTGACAGTCTCTCTTTAGCTGCAAACCAACAACAAAGATATATGTTGTTGCTGTCATTTTGTGAACGTTTCACATTCATATTTTGTATCTAAAAGACTAGCCGTGCTAATTTATGACCAAAATCATAAATCAAGGAAGAACGTACTAGCACAACTTTTGAGGAAGCAGAAGTTTGTGGCCTTGGGCAGAAGGCGGTCCGGATAAGGTTAGTGAATCTTCCTTATTCAGCCATTTCACAAGAACTGGTAGCCTTCCATATTGGATTATTTATACAGTTCATTAATTTAAGACATAGCAACGGCTTTTATATATAACACTATACATTTGATAAAAAATGCACATTTTAAGAATTTTTTTAATTTTTTTGTCTGTCTTCTATTTCTGGGCTGCAATTCACGTCGAATCTATTGAATGATTAACTAGCACCTACTGTATGTACCCAGGATTATACACTACTTTTTATGTAATTTCCTTAAGGGGTAACCATGGGCAAAAGAAAAAAGACGAAACAAAAACTTGGATATAATTTGTAAACGCGCAGTTCGATTTTTTTTGTTTGACATGATACCTCACAGATTGTTCCGTAAATGTTTCCGGTCATAAAATTTGCAGTTTAGGAATTACAGACATTAATCACTCCGTTTGAACGGTCCAACCGACTTTTATCTTGAAGCTCACAATGTCCACAAACATTTGAACGTATAGTCCAGTTTAAGCTAATTTTGGACTTTATATACACATAACCTTACATACATATTTTTTCGCCAAGTCCTTGTGGGCAGAGAGTATCGAGTATCAGGTTTTAGGGTCTTTAAACTTCATTCCAACCATACTAAAACCATAAACGTGAAAGTTGGTCTATCAATTGCGATTGCACAATATTTGGCTTAAATATACTTGAAGATTAGAGATCAAACATGGGTTAGGGAATAGTTAACAGGGTGAAAGTTTGTATGGGGAATCAATTATTTATTAATTATATTCAACTTACAATAAAATTCAGAAAATGATACTTTGATTCCTCTATTGGTCTGGGTCCCTTGTATAAAAAAGACCATCTGTCTTCTCGAGGAAACTCGTAAGAGGCCAGCAAAGGTTTAATGGATCATTATCAACAACACAATAATTCTTGATAAAGTGTCGTTGTGCTACTTATCCGGGATTCACCGTCTTAACTATTCCTGCCACCATAATGACAGTGTCGTGTTCCGGTCCGTAGTATATGGTAGTTAGACTTGAACAGTTGGCCCCTTACCTTGCCTTACCTATTGCACCTATAGCATTTGTAGTATATCTAAGCTACGATTACCTCTTATCATCAAGAGAGCAATGTTCTGTCTTTTCACATTAACAAAAAGCTACGTGTGCGATTCACACACGATAAAAGTGAAACTTCATTAAATCGACAAAAGAATGAGATGAATATATAATTGTGTCTCTTACCTGTCGTTTTTCCGTTGCACCCGTTTGAAATCACAATGATTCTTAAGAAGTTTGACATCAAAAACAACCTTACAAAATGTTGCAAGGTTTTAAGGGGAATAAAGTTCGAGTTTTGCTAGTTTAGACGTGATATATCAACATAATATATATAAAAAATTAATCCCCATTTCACGCGGTCATCGCATTACACCTGAACGGATGGCCCAATTTTGCTAATTCTTTTTATGTTGTGTTAGTTATTGTCAGAAGGTTCTAAAAGACCGGAAAAATTGTGAAAAATTTGAGAAAACTATGCTAACTTGTAGTACCTGTTAATGTCAATAAATACAAGGTTCGCTAAGGTGGACTAGTTTATTTAACAAATTTGTATACGAACAACGATATTTGATTAGTTTTAAAGTCATTTCAAATTCAACATGGCGGTCACCCTTAGATGACGAACCAATATTTTTTATGCACCCTCAATGCTCATATTTAATGAATGGTTACTCAGACGAATACAACAGAAGAATGATGATACTCAAAATTCAAAATGGCGAATAACAGATTGCTATAATAGAGTTTTTGATCAACTACGAAAAAAACGAGGATTATTCGACTCGATTAATATTTTATTTTTGTACGTTTATCAATTTCTCAGCCATTTCCGAACCAATTTTAAAAATTCTAAGTCTGGGTCTAGTTTTGGAGTGTACCTAGACGACTTACCTTTGTAACTGAACTACTTTTATTGCAGTTTTACAGCGCTTATATTATAAATCAATTTATTTGTCGGCTTTGATTGAGTCTGGATTAGAAATAATAATTTCTTAATGACTAGTATGTGATGTAACATCAAAGTATAATTAAACTGCAGTTTAAATTCGTGTTGGCTCGGCTCCTCTGAATAGATAACACCATCTGCTCCTCTGTATGGCAGCTCGTAAGAGGCTAGCATTGGTTACATGGGTCATTATCAGACCAATTGCAATGGTGGAAGAGTGATGTGCGGCAACTTGTCCGGGTAAGAATTCACTGCCTTACCTATTCCTGCCGCCATAAATACACCATGTTCCGATCCAGAGGCTGGGAGGCCAGTAGACTTGCGAAAAACCACAGGACAGCGACCCACCTATAACATATATGGTGACTAAGCCAAGAACGTCTTTTACCATTAGGACAGCCTTGTACTCATTGCTGTCTACTCCTACAAATTTTGAAAGCATATAAAATAACTGGAGAACTTCCTGGCTGTACCATTTTTGCAATTATTTGACAGAAACTATTACGACATTACTAATATATTTTTATGTTGTAAGAAAGCAAACGAGCATATATACCTACTAATGTTCTGGCCGTGATTTTGGATTAGGTACCAGTTTGTTAAATCAACTATGCCACCCTCCATCACACAAAAAGAAAATGACTCGCACTGATATGATTTTGGCACGAATAAGTAAGTATCTTCACGCCCATATCCGTGAAGACTTCGGCTGTGCCTCTACCTACTGAAAACGTTTACAGGATGTCGGTATGTACTAGTTATTTGCGAACATATCGTTAGGTTTTAAATACCAGTGGTAAAAGAAATGCCAGATGCACATGTGGCTTGATACGGATACGAAAGCGTATTCGTAATGTGGTAATTGCTATACAAAAAAGGAACTTCACTCCCTAAGAAGTAGTTACAGGCACAACCAGGGCACCCACGACTAGCCGAAGACACTAAGTCCCACAATGTTATATTTGGCAAATCTATCGCCAACCGAGCACTGGATATGTGCTTGGTTGGTCCCGAGCATTTTTTTTGTATTTTTTTGTAATTGCTACAATGTTTTGTACGAATAAGTAATGCCTAATGACCAATCCGAGTCAGTTGCTGCTGCTCAACTTAAAAACTGCAATAAAACGACTTCGATTTCTTAATTATGTAATTATACATAAAAATGAGTTTTTTTGCTCGATTTCACAGGAATTGGTGATATTGGAACCCGGGGGGGGGGGTTCCCGGAAACACGCTTTAAAAAAATGAAAAACAGTTCAGAAACGACGGAGAAGTCATGTAACATAGGTGCATAATAAAATAAATGAATCGAACATAAAACCCCTTTCTTTTTTTAAAGTTATTTAAAATTGGAAGCTATTTGTATCATCTATTACGTAATAATAAGATATTTGTACGAGAAGGGTTTATATTTAATTCGTATATAGGTCTGAAAACGCTACAAAAAGAAATGAAAAAAAAGACAACTTACTTAAGTTCTAGTTATGATTTACTGAAAACATATTTATATACAAATGTCATTTTTAGTCACAAATTCGGTAACAACGCGTTACTAGACTAAAAGAAGAGAATATTGCAGCAGTAGGGGCTTGGACGTCTGCAATAGGTTTTTCTCAAGCATTTTCTTTATATGAACAGTCAAACTCTGAAAGAGCCTATACAGTATTTCCTCCGATATTCAACCCAGGGAGTGTTCTGGCTACAGTTCTGATCCCTGAAGCTACATTAATCCCAGCTTCTAAATCACGAAAAAATGTTCGTATTCACATTTCCTTGATAGGGTTAATTATTAGAATTAGATAATGAAGTTGACTAAATAATTGTTTAATTAAATTTTAATTAATTGTGCTGTGAGTGGATGTCAAACATTCTAAGTTGTCCGGGTACGGGAATATTCCGGAATATCAGCCCGCCGGGTGGGATGTCGTTCAGCACTTCGTCCTCCAGCTGGTGATGATAACGGGAATATTTCTACGGCATCATAGTACTCTCAACTCCAGAATCCAATCAATTCTCACATTTTTTTGTAGAAAACGTCCCTTTTGGAGTTATAAAAAGAAGTATAGTATATTTCCTTGTGTTGTTGGAATTTATTAAAACCCTATGCTATCTTAATGCGAAAGTTTGTATGTTTGTTTGTTTGTTACTCCTCCAGGAAACAGCTAGTATATATAACAGTCATAATATAATTGAAATTAAACACTTATGCATCCTCGTTTACGGTTATGGACCACCATTTTTTGTCACGCCCAACGTAGACCTCTGTTGAGTCGCCCTTGGACCCCTAGGGTACCATTTTAGGAATTACTGGTTTAGACGGATGCAAACCAATATTTACGTATTTACAACCGTCTAAAACTCCTATTATTATTGAATTTGTTTTATTATTCCAACATGAAACTGATGCGCATGATTAACGAATTTATTTCCTCGTAGCTGTCCCGGCAAATTTCGTTTCACCTGACATTGACAACTAATAGCAGTTTGTATGAGAAAAATTAAAATATTATTCCGTTTTCCTCGCTGTTTTCCAGTTATTTCATCTTTTAAACAAAAATCATCCAAACTCGTCCAAGCGTATTTAAATTTTAGGGAGAATAAAAAGCAGCATTTCAATACCTATTTACAAAAGTTTCTAATTGACTGTTGAACATTTCGGTACTGTTGTTTATTTGTGTATAAATAAGTAATGTAATCGCCTCAGTGGTCTAGCGGTCCACCGTGGGACTTTACTTCTTGAAGTCCCGGGTTCGATACCCGGTTCGGGCAACAATAAAAATCAAGAAAATGTGTATTTTTATGATATCTAATAAGAAATAACGTTGCCCGGGATTGGATATGTGCCCGCCTGGCGATAGGCTTGCCACCTATCATACTGTGGGACTAAGTGTCTTCGGATAGTCGTGGGTTGTGCCCTGATTGTGCCTCTGCTTACATATTCGGTGATATAAGCGTGACAATACTTTTTTTAAAATAAAATAATGGTCTACAAGTCTTTAGGCCGATTTCAGATACGTCAATTAACATTTTATCTATCATTATATGATAATGTATGTAAAATGTCGACTTCTGATTTAAAGTTATTTCCACGTCTCTAAGTGCGTTAAAATATTACGAAAGACTTTGCTGTCAGTTTTACCACAGTCACTGAATCACGTTTGAATGATGGTTAAGAAAATGTATGTATATGAATGTCTTCACGCCTCACAGCTAGGTTAGTCGTCAATCAGTTCAACGACTGAAGTAAAACCTGTAGTGTGATGGACCGCAACTGGCGCATTTATATGAAAAGGGTACCTTAAGGAGGAATCTAGTTAGGTTGTCGAAAACATCAACGTTGAAAGGGATTTGGCGTGAAGATTTATGTTTGTTTAAAACGTTAAATAAATAAAGCATTCCATCCACGATTACTACCCCTATAACGACATGATATTAAAGGAATGGCACTTATTAGTTTAATGAAACTTTTGAGAAAGTTACCAAACTTGGAGACGGTTTAACTGCATAGCAATGAGAGCTAACTCCTTTTAGTATCTTTATATTAACTCCCCTCAAAGCATACTGCTCGTAAAGACTCTTTTTACGGTTTCGGAGATATGTCAGTTTTATTCAACCACGTAAACTTTGGGTATTAAAAGGAAAGTTTGGGTTTAAGTTGTTTTGCCCGGAGGCTGCTTTTGGTGGTTTTTCATTTAAGAATGATGTAGGGTTAATAATATCTTTGATATAAGCTTTAATTGGTTTTCTGTGGTCTAGCGGTCCGGCATCGGGTTTGACTTCTTGAGGTCCCGGGTTAGTTCCCCGGTCAGGCAACAAAAAATGGAATATATTATGTAATTAATTTTCTAATAAAATTAACGTTGCCTCGGATTGGATAATTATTGTGCCCGTTTAGCCATAGGCTTGCCACCTATCACATTGTGGGACTTAGTGCTTTTGGCTAGCTGTGGGTGCCCTGGTTGTGCCTCTACCTACTCTACTAAAGGGCCTGAAGGTACTTTATTTGTTCACTTGAGTCGATGTTTGCAATGATATTTTGCAATTGGGATTTGGTCCATTTCAAGATAACTGAATGAGCTTGAATTTGGATTGTATGTGTAAATTGGATGACAATGCAAAATTATGACGTGGAACTGATCTGATCATGGAACTGGAAGGTAGGTATGGGAACTCCTAAATTTGCCAACATTATTCTATTGTGTTTGGGTTTATTTCATATTCCTTGAATAGCTAAATTCCTTTTCAAGAGCACTGCTGTTAATAGCACAAGTGAAAGTTTGTCACAACATATTTTGTGCGATAAGATGGAGAACTACCCCCGTGTTGGTCGTATCCGCCGAGTAAATAGTGCAATAGTGAAAGAGTGCATATCTAATTGATATAATATGCATATCTAATTAATATAATTGATAATATCTAAAAATTATTGAAATCAGTTTTGGCATTTTAACACACGTTTGCATTAATAGAGATTTAGAGCGGATGCTTGAGATTGACTAAAACGAGGAAGAAAACTAGGAAAACAGACATTAGTGTTAACTAGGATTAATGCCAGAATTATTAGTAGTAGTATCTTCACGTCTATATCATTCTACCTATCACGATTTGTGAGATACAGTCTGGAAACAAACAGACAGACAGCGGAGGCGGAGTTGACGCGGAACCGTTTTTACCCTTTGGGTACGGAACACTAAAAATATCGATTGGTGGTAAAAGCTTTATTAATATTCCTTTAAGTATCGTATAAAAACGAAACTTCGTGTGCTTGACAGGCAATTGTCGAACAAACACATTAAATCTTCGGGATTCTCAAGAAAGAAATAATAAATAATTCATCGCTCCCGCCTTACTCAGACTAAGTACACCATATTTTACATCCAAGGCCCTTCTAGGGTTGCGAAATACAGTCGGGTAATCCTATCTATCTTTGATTTATACTAGAGTTAGTGTCAAGGAAATTATGTTGGCTCTATATCATAGTTTTTTGTAGCCGTAATATTATAAGCTGAAAGAAAATATGTTCAAGGTTTTCATTTAATATCACAAAAATTAAAAAAAACCAGTAAAACCCTAAATAAGCTTAAAATTAAAATAAAATCAAAGAAAAAACTAATATTATAAAGGCCAAAGTTTGAGGGATTAGGTGGATGTTTGTTACTCTTCTTTATACATCAGAATAGGCTGCAATTCATAAAAAAAGATGTGAGGCGAGCGGAAACTAGTGTGTAAGATAGCTAATAATAATCTTAATCACAGGGCCGTTTCTGAGTAAAGTGTACGTCAAATAGCTGCCAAATGACATGTTTTATATTTGCTATCTCCACTGACTAACAGAAGTACAATAGAGATAGCAAACTGAAAACACGTCATTTGACAGCTATTTGATGTACACTATACCCAGTGATCATCACTAAAAAGATACGAAATAGCCCCGCTGGTCAGCTTTCAACCTAGAAGAACCGCGTCGAAATCGCCCCATCTGTTCAAAAGTCTTCCATAGACACACCCATACACACATACACAAACACAGACACGTCAAATTTACACCACCTCTCTTTTACCGTCGGGGTTTAAAAATATGACTTGAAAGTAAGCATATTTTATTTTTGCGTTTATTAACGGTACTAATATATAGTAATAGATGTAGAAATAAATAGATATTGGTATAAGATTGATAAACACCCAAACTGGGAAATAATGTAAAACTTAAATGTTTATCACAAAAATATTTGCGTCCTCAGCATCCAAATCTCGCGATTGGTAGGTACGCTAACCCCTACTACCTACCCACCTACTAACAACGCAAACGTTAGTTTTCTTTTGGACTAAAAAAACATTAATGTAAATTATTGTAAAAGAATATCAGTTAACCTGAGGGCACGGCAGTGCTCCCGCTAAGACGAGCCAAGCGAAGCGCAAGGGCACTACCTACCTTTTCTTCAAGTGTTTCGTCTTTTTTTAAACCCTCATAGAGTTGGTTTCCGATGTAATACATAATTCATATTCTTAGCTTTCATCGCCTAAAATGAGACTTAAAAATGTTAGGGTACTTCCTGAAGTTCTAGAAAGCCGAAATTTGGGATTTAAACAAAGTTCAGTATACAAAAAACATTACCGTAAATTATATTCATGCTAATATCCCTGAAGAGGTAGACAGAGGCACAACTTGGGCACCCACGACTAGCTGAAGACACTATGTCCCGCAAAGTGATAGGTGGCAAGCCTATCGCTAACAGGGCACAAATCCCATCCCCGTCAACGTTATTGGAACGAAGTTCCTTATTGCGCGTTGTGAATGGGGGCTAGACGGAAAAAATTCTTACGAAAATGTTGTCACGACACTTTTTGCTCTGTGGTCTAGCGATTCAGTATTTGGACTTGACTGCATGAGGTCCCGGGTTTGAATCCCGGGTCGGACAATTTTTATTTTATTTTTCATTTTAATTTTTTTTATTTTAATTTTTTTTTATTTTATTATTTTTTAATATATTTATTTCCTTTTATTTATTTCATGTTTCTCTGTCTGTCTCTCTCTATAAGAGATACAGAGATAGAGATTACTAGAGATTGAGAGAGAGAGGGGAGGAGAGAGAACTTCGTGCCATTCGGGTGTCCCTTGACACCTCTCAACTTTTTTTTATTAGAAAATTGAAAAAAGCCATTTTCTTTTTGTTGGCTGAACTGAAGATCGAACCCTGGACCTTAAGAAGTCAAGAGATCATCGGCATCGGAGCCGGCCCGCGAGACTACAGCGGTGACTATTTTTCTTGTGAGCATCTTATTTTTTTTCTTATAAGCATCTAAAATCTGGTATCTTATTTCATCTGAAGCGGCTTAACGGATTTTGAAACGGTTTTTTGTATAACTAATAAATACCAGAATAGTTCGTAAATATCCGTGAAAGGTGAAGGTCATAAAAAGGCGAAGGTCGCATGTGGCAGAATAACGTTTGCAGGGCTAACTAAAAAAATATTTTAAAAACTTCTATCTTAAACGATTAAACGGGTAAAGCCGCAGCCTCTGGGTATATAACAAGCCAACTTAAACCCATGAAATTTTACCTTAGAAATGTTAAGCAAACATTAACTTATTCAATGATCTTTATCTTTGAAATTGATTACCTTTACAGGGAAATTGTTAATTATCATCTAAATATTTTGTAGGGTATCTTTTGCTTCAAACAACTTGGAAATTGATCCCGAAATTCTTACAAACGTTAATTGAGATTAATTAAAACGTAACAAGAAACTAAATTCTAAAATAAATATCTCTCGAGGAATTATAAACTGATCTATCCCCAAAATAAACAATTCACTTGTGACTTTATTCTCCATATTATATTTTTTATGTGAGAGAGATTACGAACAAGCATACTACTCACTTGATGGAAAAGACAAATATTGCCTATATACACCATAGGTGTTACAGGTGCGTTGGTATTTGGATATCGTGAATTTTCGATGGTATTTGCATATAATAAAACTAAACTACACCATCATGTAAATATCTAGAAATTCCAGCTTTTCCGTACAACATACACGTTGATAAGGACGAAACCGCATGAACTAGTTTTGCTAGCACTAGAATTATAATAAGCAAATTAGTAATTAATTAATGTTTTATTTATGGCAACACTTGTATGTACTCTAGTGATCTTTATTTATTTTACGTTAATATGGTATGACGTTCAGGGGACTGATTACGTATCTCAGTGGCCAACTCAAAATGGAAAAGTGTACATCAAATAGCTGTCAAATGACGTCATTTGTGTGTGCTATCTCTATTGTATTTCGGTTGGTCATTGGAGATAGCAAATATTAAACACGTCATTTGACAGCTATTTGATGTACACTTTTCTATTTTGAGTTGGCCAGGCCGGCTTCTTAGTAGTTTTTGTGTTTCGTGTGTAGTTCAGCGCTTTGTATTTTGTAATAAATATACTGTAATCCGGCCTACTGAATTACGAAAAGGCCTGTAATTGTATTTTGATTCCATGATATCAATATTATTCAATGTGTAAATAAACTGTATAGTTCGTATTAAAAATCGAAAAAAATAAAAGTCTTTACCTGACAACACTATGCCAATATGTCACAATCTCCGCTAGGAGTAGATATATTAATGTCAGATAAACCTATGTTTTATAAATTTCTATGATCACCTTTGTCAAGATGTTGTAAACATTTTACGACTTTATTACGTTTAATGAAAAAATTTGTGGAGTTTCACATGCTTAATCCAGATATATATAACCAATTAAATAACAAAAGATATTAACATAGTATTCAAAAGGTGTTTATCAGAATTTATGAAGAATTTAGATTAATTCACAATACTCATTGCTATAAAATTTGAAACTAACACGATTAAAACAAGTCTTCGTCTCACAATAATTTGAAGTTTGGTGTTGCCATGTTAAAGACGGTGGCGCCACCGTTTTCCTTACCTACTCATGTTTTGTCTACTCTTTTCAAATTAGCTGTATAATTATATAGTAAAACATTTTGCAACGTAACAAGGTCCCGACTAAATGCATTGCAAAAACCAAAGAAATATAATTGGTTCCGTTCCGGATTAAAGATTTCACTATGTTCTTAAAGCGAATATAAGTAGATAGACTTATATTTAAACACAGAAAATCAGAAAATTAGAGAATTAAAATTAAAATTACAAATTGGAGGTAATTTTTTGTTGCACGCTCACTAAACTAATTTTAAGTTCGCTATCTTCTTTCCATGAGTGCAATAGAAAGAGACAAATCACTTTTAGAGCTGTCAAATTAGTTCATAAACGTCATTCCTAGAGTTTATTAAAAACATCGCAATTAGACATGTTCGGATTAATCTGACATGTCTAAAGTGTTCCATCTCGTTTGTTTTTCTTTATTTAAAAGAGACAGCAGGCATCTAAAACAAGTTTAGTTTGTGAACAGTAGAATCACCACCAATATATATACTGGCTGTTGCAGAGAATTTCATTCCGCCCGTTCAGTTTGAATGAAAAAAAAATGTTGTTTTTCCTAGTTTCCTCGCTGTTGAACTTGATAAAATGTATGTTCTTTTGCTGGTTCTAAGCTACCGCCTCGTCAATTTTCAGCCCAATCGGTTTAGCCGATATTGAGTTATAAATAGTGTAACTAACACGATTTTCTTTTATATATCTATTATTACTAGCTGTTCCCGCGAACTTCGTTCCGCCCGATCAGTTTGTATGGGAAAAATTAAAATGTTGTTTTTCCCATTTTCCTCACAATCGAACAGGATAAAAAGTATCCTATGTCCTTCTCCCGGTTCTAAGCTACCCCCCTACCTAATCGTTTCAGCCGTTCTTGAGTTATAAATAGTGTAACTAATACCACTTTCCGTCCCAGATTTGCATGGGTGGAAAAACTTCTATGTTATTATATTATTATTACACGTTTAATCCTTTTTTTTTGAATCACGATAACTATTAAAAAAACCGCATCAAAATTCGTTGCGTAGTCTAAAAGTTCTAAGCGCACTTATAGACAGACAGCGGAAAGCGATTTTTTATATACTACGAAAGACAATAAATATATAAAATAATCTCTGATACTACGTAGTGATTATGCAAATAAACTAGTTCATAAAAAAATATACTGCATACTGTAACAAAATAGGCATAAAACATGCGTTATTATATAATTTAATATAATCAACTAGAAAATGTGTTCCAACAACAAACACCAAAATTTCCGCGCGGGATTCGTACAAGTATAAAATACGATATTCTAAAAACGACCCTCTTCTTGCAGCTACAAAAAGTTACTTAAGCAACTTTTGATTGCCTTCTTTATTTAGTTTGTTTACTTTTTTACCTAAAATGAAAATAATGAAACTTTTTTCGTTAAAAGCAACAAGGTATGGAGGTTTAGGAACTGTCGTCAGCTTAAAATTGTTTGTATTAGTTTCGCAGTGACTTTTGATGCGTAACGACCGAAGTTGTGAGAATTTATTCAATTATATTTTGTATAAACTTTCTTGTCAGGGTTTTGTGTCAATAAACAGAATATTACCAGTTTTGAGTTGTTATTTTCGATGTCAAAGCGTGGTATATTTTTGGAAAGAAGCTACTTATAAAAAATAATAGAAAATGTACCTATGTTTTCAATTTTCTAATAAAAATAACGTAGACCAAGGTTGTAATGTGCCCGGCAGGCGATAGATTGGTCTCCTATCACATTGTGTGACCTAGTTTCCTAGAACAAACTCATATCTGATACTAGTTCTTTCTTTCTTTAGGTTTTGGCAATCTCGTTAGTATTTTGCCATTAGTCAAGTAGAAATTTCATATTCCCGAAGAGGTAGGCAGAGGTACAACCAAGGCACCCACGACTAGCCGAAGACACTAAGTCCCACATAGTGATAGGTGGCAAGCCTATCGACAACCGAGCACCTTTCCAATCCCGATCAACATTTTTTTTAATTAGAAAATTGGAAAAATTCAATTTTCTTTATGTTGGCCAACTCGGGATTCGAACCCAGGACCTCATGCAGTCAAGTCCAACACCCGGACCGCTAGACCACAGAGGCATCAAATTTTATATTTATTTTATATCAATTATAATTAGTCATCTGTCATTAGTCGTCAGTAAGTCATGTCATGCTCTTTGGGTAAAGCGGTGGCCTTTTTACACAAGCTCATGTAATGAGATTTGGCTGCAACGAGGAAATATACGATACGCTAATTTCTTCATGATTTCATTTGTGCACTTTCACTGAACAAAATTGTACAAAATGCCACCAAAATTGACTAATTTCACTCAATATTCAATATGAATCAATATATCAATATATCAATAATTATGAAAAAACTTCGACCATCTTTTCTCTCGATGGCGCCAAAACTCCTCTGATACTAGTTTCTCATAATTTTTGTTAGGTTGATGCTATTTACAACATGAATTATTGGGTTGTAACAAGATTTTTTCTCGAACTTCAATCTTAGTGACTGAGAATAAAAAGTAATAACAGTGGGTTTGGAATATAAATTAATGTTATTTTTTTTACTTTTTAAAACTTTTAAACCATTTCTGATTTACCTTGTTTCAATTAGAAATGCATGCACTTTGACGATGTTCCTGGTAAATCAAGAGTCGAACAGTCCATTATTATCGATAATCTTCTGGCCATGCCTATTCACTGACCCCAAGACTAATTGCTGGTTAAATGTATATCTCGTCCATAGGCGGAAACAGTATGCCATACAAGATCGGACCTGAGCTTGGATAATATTTAGGAATTGTCAGTGCGAATAATTATTGTGTCGTGCCAAAAAAAAATATCCTAACAAATCAACGGTCAGCAATTTTCAAGGATACATCTCAGAAAGATAGAAAGAGAAAGATCTTCTCTTTGCAAAAAACTAGATTCGCATGAGTTTTGGACTCATTGCTCGCAACGTGGAGTTAAAATGTTCCATTTTTAAATCTTAGTCTCCCAATAAATTGTCTTCGAATTTTAACATCGATAAAATTTATCTACTTATAAAAAATCATAAATCTTAATATACAAATATAAATTACATGTCAAGTTGTTTGTCCGCGATGGACTCCTAAACTATTGAACCGATTTCAATCAAATTTGCTGACCGTATGCAGTTTGATCTAGCTTGAAAGATAGGATAGCTTATAAAAAAAAATACCATTCGAGCAAAGCCGGAACAGGCAGCTAGTTTAATGTACATATATAATTATACTTACATGTAAGAGATATGGAATATGGTTTAGACTCGTTGGGAAATAAAAAATAAATTCACAATTCAGTTTAACCTAAGAGTATCCCTAATTAGGTGACCACGACTGTATACATATACATATACATATACATATACATATACATATACATATACATATACATATACATATACATATACATATACATATACATATACATATACATATACATATACATACACATACACATACACATACACATACACATACACATACACATACACATACACATACACATACACATACACATATACACATACACATACATATATGTACATATTATACAAATACATGAGAAATGTCATTTTTTTTCCTGATTTGTGATAATTGCAATCTTTATAAATTCAAAAACTGTATTGCAGAAATATTAAAAATATTCAAATAGAGATAAAACGAGTTTTTATTTATCCACGTAATCTTTTGGACGAATTGTAGTATGAATATCACTCAAATACACAAAGTATTAATAAAAAGGCAAGTCACGTTCCAGATGAAAACGCTCCATCCCCTATTGCCTAGCTGAAAGCTGTGTAAACTGGCAACAAAACGAAGTTCATTTGCTCAAAAATTTTGCTTGTTTCTTAATTACTAAAAATTCAAATTAGAATATAATATTACATCAGTTAATAAAATAGATAAATGTAAGTTCTTCACTCACGTTTTACATATTCTAAACTAAAAAAAGTTTCTTTACGGCCGTGTCCCTGGTATGCAGAGGTGCAGAGTATCAACGACTAGTCGAAGACACTAGGTCCACAATGTTATAGATGGCAAACCTATCGCCAACGGGGCACATATCTAATCCTGAGCAGCGTCATTTTTTATTTGGAAATTGAAGACACCATATCTTATTTTTGTTGCCCGACCTGAAAATCGAATCCGGGATCTCATGACCTCAAGTCCGACGCCGGGCTTGTAGACGACAGAGAAGATTCTTAAGTCGGTCGAAGACAGTTCTACTCCTATACAACCAAGAGGAAATCAAACGCATTTTCACATTTACAAATAAAAACTAGATTAACAATAGAATAGTCTCTATGTTACAGAATTTGTTAACACATAACTACAACAACACTAAATACTTTAAAATTACTGTTCAACAATTTCAAGTAATCTATTCCATATTAGCATCTATAGTAGTCTGTGATTCCAATTATTTTCAAGGATATTTTCAATCTGCCATTGTTTATTATTTTTGGGTGTGCATAGAAGTTACTGTATAAATGTTTCAAATAATTTCCGATATTAGGTAAATCAATATTTACGACCCGTGGCACGAAATCCTTTGGCCGAAATATGGTGTAAATATCGCCGAAATACACAAAATATTAATAACGAAGCAAGTCACGTCATAGATGAGGATGATCCAACCCTTAATTCCTAGCTGGAGGCTGTGTAACAATCTGGTAGAATACATGATTCAATTTGCCCCTGATAGCTAATTTATTTCCCCTCGCAATCTTGCTCAGTGTGATGCATAATTTCTTAATATTTAAATAGGATTCCCCTACTCGTTTGCGAAAAAAATGAGGATGTAGCTATATAGGTCATCAAACACTGCTAAAATAAATGCATTTATATTATGAGATATGATAGCAAACAAACACATAGTTCTCCTGGTGGTAAAAGATAACCGTGGCCTGGAGACACTATATACTTATGTTGTAAGCGCATCGCTGTCTTATAGCCGAAATGTCTACGCTCTCTCTGCCTATTTAAGTATAAGGAACTATATCAATTTCTTCAAAGGTTTAGTATTTAAAACTTGTCTCCTTTAAATACGTAATTATTTTGTTAGTTATTGTTGTATTATATTATTTATTTAGTTATATTATTATATTGTTTTATATTATAACTTTTTTTTTATACTGGTGTAATGGTATTTCACAAAAAATCTCTGCCTATTTGGTTTTCAACACTGACACTATAAAATTTTACATTTTAATATCAGTATCAACTGGGCTTTTTGCTCCTTTTCATAAACCTGAAACATTTTCTCGTCAAACCCTCGGGAAAAACTGTCGTCGGCGACGAACCCGAGAGATAATAATTTAATCACTAAATCTAATACGTTATGCTCGCCGTAAACATAAATTTCATAAACGAGATAGGCCCGTAATAAATAAGATAAATTATTAAAACGTACTCGGCACGTGGCAGAACAGGGCCGATGACAAATGCTCTCTAGGGCGCGTTTCTCCCAAAACTTCTGAAATCTCGCATTTCCCACAAAGTTATTCCATTCGTAATGTTTCATTTGTGTCGGGAGTTTAATGAAAATGATAAAAATATTCAACATTATTACGAGCGTATTGTTGAATGTTTTTATAACTGTTTGAGCGTGCTCAGAATTTATACGAAATTATTTTATGAGATGGTTGAAGTGTAATTCATAAATTAGCATGCGTTGGTATTTACAAAATGAACCAGGTTATGCGAAAAGGAGCACTACCAAAAACATAATTTGAAGCGGATCTTCATATTGGGGTTATTGGTAGCAAACGCATTACCTTTCTAGGGCGGCTTAGGTATATCAAAAGCAACAACTTTTGTTTTACAACTCTAAGAAAATCGTGAAAAACAATTTGGTTCTCCATACGTTTTGTCAGAAGACGACAAACTTTTTGTATGAAGAACCAAATTTTTTTTTACATACACAAAAGTTTTGATGCACTAAAGCAGCCCTAGAAAGGTTATGTGTTAGTTACCAGTAACCCTGTATAACATAAAAAGAATCTCTATTCCCCTTGGTCATCGCATTCCGCGGGAACGAATGGACCTTTTTAGTTGTATAACTTATTGTCATTAGAAGATTCATATTAAAAAATCAATATTTTAGCTAGGACAGCACAACGTCCACCAGCTTAGGTAGTACAATATAATATAATAAGAGTCTTCATATATTTTGATTTGTTTTTGTATTAGGTACGTGTTATTTTATTGCCAGTGTTTTTATATTAATAAAATATTAATCTTTTTGGACTGGTCTTAAGTACAAAAAACAGTTTTTTGGAATTAGTTCACTTGTGCAAGATATGGTCTAAATTATGACGCGATCTAAATCAATAATTCATTATTAAAACCACAAATGTAACTAAAAATGTGAAGATAGTTTGATTGACAAGATAATGGTGGTAATTATGCCGAGTACAAACTAAACTTATTGGAATGAAGTTCCTTACGGCAGGCTTGGAGGATATAGGGATTTTGCTGCGCGACCGAACTGAAAAAAACATGGACGTAAAAACCGTAAGAAAAAGTGCATGGAATAAAACCGTTAAATGAGACGTGCGCAGGCGCGACAGTCGTATACACAAGCGAGTAGTGTATAATATTTTTCTCTTTCTCTCTCTTTCTTTTCGTTCTCTCATCCATTCTCTCTCTATTACCACCCCGCCAATGCATAGTATATACTCAAGAATTGTGTCGATTCTACATTAGCTGTAGGAACGAAGTTCGTTCCTACCTGGTGTCCCACGACACCACATTTATATTTTATTTGTATATAATATTTTTTTCAATAAAATAAAAAGGAAAGAAATATCAAATTAATGAGGACATGTCATTTTTAACCAAGGTTTTCTGAGGAATTGATTAAAAGTCTGTATAATTGTTACATACAAACTTATTCAACATTGCTAAACGTGTTTTGTTTCTACTTATATATTAGGAAAAATATATTTTTAACTGTAAATAAGTTTAATAGGTGCGCAACAAAATTACCACCAGTCTCTTTTTTAAACATTACAATATGATTGAAAACTGTTTTTCAAATTGTAAGGTAGCAAAATCCAACTAGGACGAATTTAATTTTTCCATAAAATACACTTCTAGTGCAATGTCTTTAAATAATCGGAGACTCATTCTTAAAACTTTAGAGATAAATGTTACTCACAGAACAGAATCAAAACTGCTTTGTTTGTCAAGGCACTACGTAAGACATTGCTTAACTTTCCTTAATATGTTTGCTTATAATAAAAAAGCGCCAGCAGTTTAAAATAATTAAAAAAACTTTGCAAAGGATTTTAAGAATGAAATACCACATTCGTCTAAAGACATCACCGATGCTATTGTTACGTCGATATGTTTTAGCCGGGCTCTCAGTCCATGTGTGAAAACTTACCGTTTTTACAGTTATGCAGCAATTGAACACGACAATGGTGAACTGACTATTTGGCGGTTGAAATAGTTAAGTTGGTGTACAGAACTTTACATCCTAGTTACGTCTGACTACCATTCGTGAGTTATACAGGAACTTGGCCCTAGTCTACTTAGCAGCTTCTTAGGGTCGTTATGTTTTGACTTCAACAATTTCACAAACGTATACGCTTAAGCTAACACAATACTTTCCAGTGTCATGTTCTCGCCATTTGGCAGAACATTCTCAATAATAAATGTGGTCTATGGCGCGTTTCCCCCAAAGTTGTTTTCATTACGGCAAATAAAAAGTCTTGTTCGCGTACTTACCTTTATACATATCAATATTTCATCGAATCTTTTATTTAACTTGCTTTGTTTAATGAAAAGAAACTTCTATATTGATTTGTCAAAAGGGTGTACGGGTATAGCGCCAACTCAATTTGATTTTTTTTATTACTGCGCTTATTTTGCATAATGCCATTTAACTAAATATATGTTGAAGTAGAAAAATAGCAAAATAAAATGAGTACTTTTACTATCTGTTCCACTTATAACAAAATTTTGAAAGAAATGATAAATGGTTAGAATTTTAAGTTTTAATTAAGTAAATAAATCAAAGATATTTAAGTAGGAAGATGGAAGAAGTCAAGCTAAAAGTTGGTTTGTTAAAAGAAATCAAAGCTAATTTGGATTAATGGATTTATAGAAAGACAAATGTAAAGATAAACTTCCTAATGGTATAAATAACGATATGTATGGATTTATAGAAAGACAAATGTAAAGATAAACTTCCTAATGGTATAAATAACGATATGTATGAAATATGCAAAACAAGAATGAGCAGGATGATGATATAATTGCGAGAAGTCCCAAAACCCTATCCTTGCCAGAACCATATAAAAATACATAAAAATCAATTGCTTATCGTTAACCTCGCTAAAATTAAAAAAAGTCCACGGAAGGTAAAGATAAGAAAAAGGGAAATACTGCAAGGAAACTAGAAAAAAAAATGATTTTATCCATACAAAACTAATCGGGTTGAATGAAGTTCGTTAAGATCACTAGTAAAAAATAATTACACAAATTCAACACAACCCCAAAACAATCAAGTTATGTGCTTGTATCCAAAACAATCAAGTTATGTAAGTTATGTATTGTATATGTGTAATCAAGTTATTTGGACTTAGTATCTTCGGCTAGTCGTGGGTACCCTGGTTGTGCCTCTGCCTACCTTTTCGGGGATATGGGCGTGAAGATACTTTATGTGCTTGTATTATGGGTGCTACCCAATGATACTAATACCTAGAATTTTAATAACTAAGCAGGGTTTTAAATTGAATTCTCAATCAATAACATACTGTCACGTCATCCGCGGGTAACATCATATTGGTTGGATGTCAATTTCTGACAGTGTTTAGATAAACATGCGTTTATTTTTTTATGGTAAGGCGATCCGTGTCTAAGCTGGTGTACAAACATGAAAAGACTTAAATTTACTTTATTCACATGGACCATACAAGCGGTAACTATGCCCTCGATATTAATACAAAACCACCCCGTCACATACTATCGGATCCTGTCGATCCGATAACGATAGCAAACGCGAGCTTCCCTTCCAATACAACAACAACAAGCAACAACATACATACAACACACTACACCGTCGCCCCTAGTGTCGGCGATGAAGAACTCTTTTCCGCCCGGTGCCTAACGATAAGCGATGACCCGCAACTCATCCAATCGTTCCACTTAGTAACCAAATCGCGACACCAAGACGAGGTTTGATCGACTTGTTCAGGGAGACAGCATTTGTTACTGGCGTCATAGGGAACAGTCAAATCCATCTAAATAATAATCGCGGGCTGAGCACTCTGCTCGGCCCACATAGTCTGGTGAAGTAGTAGAAAGTGCGAGTCTAGAAAGAAGTTACTCATTAAAAAAATACCATATCATAATCGCGGCCACACAGAGAAGATCCGACGAAAGAAACTAAGCTCGTCTTCTTTCCCTCGTGAGCTGAGCTTCGGGCGTAAATAAATATAGAAACTGTCTGAAATGTTCACTCCGAGGAATGACAAATGATTGAGTTTAACGACAACATAATGGACCACTCCATTATTCGTAATATGCTATTGCCTTCTCCATTTCACTGAGTTTATTTCTCTTCATTGTTTATGTAATGATGTTGGAGAGTCTGCCCGAACTAAAGGGACTATTAAATTAGATAATTCTTTGTTGATATCTATCTCGAAAGGTAAGTAGGTAGGCTAATTATTAATACAATTTCAGAGTTTTTGATCACCCACAAAAATAGCCATAAAATTATTAAAAATAAATTGCTCTTAGATGAATTTAAAACTTGATAGCACAGCCAGAATCAGCTTATGTAACTATCATGATTAAGAAAAGTCGATCACTTACATAATGGTATTTGGCAGGATAGAGCAATATTCAAAAGTTTATTTTCTTGAACCTTTTTTTTAATGATATTGGAAGGCAAACTAGCAGACAGATTTCCTGATGGTAAGAAATTCACGCCGCCTAGAGACACCAAAGGTGGTAACGGTGCGTTGCCAACCTGAGGTCGGGATATTGGGCCTCGAGCAAAAGTAAGTTTCCCGGCTACCTTATCTTCTGAACCGGAACACGTCAACGGCAAGTGCTGACGAATAGATTAGGCGGTGATACAAATGCGGGCAAGTCGCTGTGAAACACTACCACCTAGTCAGATGTCACGGTCTTAGTGACAGTAAGCCTGCTAGCATTTTACGAGCTGCCCGACAGGAAGGCAGATGGTCTATTCTCCGAAGGAGCCTGGAGCAATACGGAGAAACCGCGCTATGATGTTATGTTAACTTTATAATTTTAATCTTTTTTAATTTTCGGAATTCTTATTTTTAATGGTGGCCAGTTTTATTGTAGTTTATAATAATTTATGACACTTAAGTGATATCTTGACCTTATTATTTAATATTTTGATTAAAATTTATTTTTAAGTTGGTCCGGGCTCCTTTGTAGACTAGACCATCTGCCTTAATTGCCAGGCAGCTCGTAAAAGACGAGCATAGGCTTACCATCACTAACTAACTAACACTGGTAGAGTTTGGCAGCGACACGCTCGGATTGGTACCACCGCCTTACCTATTCCTGCTGCCATAACGTCATGACGTGTTCCGGTTCCGAGGGTAAGGTAGTCGGTAAACTTACTTTTGCTCAAGGCCTAACATCCCGACCTCAGGTTGGCAACGCACCATTACCACCTTTGGTGTCTCTAGGCGGCGTGAATTTCTTACCATCAGAAAATCCGTCTGTTTGTTTGCCTTCCTATAACATAGAAAAAAAAGAAATCATGAACATGCTTAGTTAACTTCATTAAAAAAATATATAATTAAAGAACAAAGTAGTGCACCTATAAATTCCTATATAATCAAAATGTACTGGATTTTAATTAAAAGGTATTATAGATTTATTACATTAAACCAACCAGTTTCAGTTTCTATCGAATTCTTCAAGCTTCGCATCTAAAGGAAATATTTAAAAAGTGTACTGTGAGGATCATTATCAAAATTAGAATTTATTCACAGCTAGCTGTCCCGGTGAACTTCGTTCCACCCGTTCAGTTAGTACGAGGAAAAATAAAGTATTGTTTTTCCCATTTTTCCTGGAATTTTCCTTGTTTTTCTCTTCATAAGAACCTTTTTCTGACAATACCTAACACAACAAAAAAAGAATTAGCCGAATCAGTTCAGTCGTTCGGAAGTTATGCGCTTACCAACACATTTAGCAATTCATTTTTATATTATAGACTAGCTAAACCAACAGCCAAGAATATTTATTATTTTTCCATAGTAACATTCTCCCGTATATATCTGACACAGAAAAGAATTAACCAATTAGGTTCATCGATTCATGTGTTATGGGATGATTAAGGAAAATGTGGAATAATTTTCATATATAAACAAGCCGATCCAGCAAACTTCGTGTCGCTTGACATTAACAGTTAGTACATGACATTTGATGCTCCGATAATAGCGCAGTCTGCCGGATACAATGTAAAACATTCCAAAATCAACGACTACTTACAAATAAATAATTAAATAAAAAAAAAATATTTTCCAGTGGATCAAAATGGGAATCGAAACCATTCCCCAATCCAGGTTAACACTAACAAAAAATTCCATCCTCCAGTCGCTTAGAAGGAGTTTAGTGACAGACACACGAATACAAGAATTATATATACTACGATAAAAACATACAATGGACTCCCACAAACTGCAGATGATTGAAAATGTAAACCCATAAAGGTGTCAATATTTTTCACAAATCTGTCTTCTTGTTTGTTATCTTAAACTGCCGCATAATCCCTTAAAAAAGCAAACCAAAATTTTCATCACTCAGATCCAAATTCATTTTCACAATCAAAACCAATACGGTAACGAAAATAAACAGTCTATTACTGGTATTTTTGTTGGATTATGCAAAAACACATCAAAAGGGAATAAGATAAAAACTTTCCTTGGTTACCGCAGAAATCCATTTCCAAGTTAAACAGATCTTACTCCGGTTTTTTGCTCATTGAATCCGGGAAAGTTTTTGTGTCATATTTCAAAGGATCACCGCCATGTTTTATGGAAAGTTTTATAATTAAGAGAAAGAATTCTGATGTATTTAGTGATATGGGAAAACTAATTTCCTGTCATATTTCGAAGATCACCATTGTGTATCAACTCAATTATAACTTTTTTTATATATAAGAGAAGGCAGACGAGCTTGAGGGTCACCTGATGGAAAGTGATCACCGCCGCCCACGGATATCCGCAACAGCAGGAGTATCACAGATGTGTTGCCGACCTTTAAGGAATGAGTACGCTCATTTCTTGAAGGTCCCTAAGTCATAATTGTTTGGGAATATAACTTTTGTTGTAATATAACGTTTATCTTTGCAAAATATTATATTATAGAAAGTTTCAAAATTAAAAAAAATGGAGGTATTTAATGACAAAACACACTTTGTCACATTTGCATTGTATATACTAGTGTAATAATTTACGGAAAGGTTTGTAATTAAGATTTTTTTATGTTAGAGGTTAGCCGCATAATCACTCGGCTCTCTTGTAGGTAATTATCAATATTTTGCCTGTTCTCGCTTCTTACGAGTTGTCTGATATAATATATTGTTATATATTTAGTATTAATGGAAAACAAATTTTGAAACATGCTACAAAAATTACGTCATATTTCAAGTTTATGAAAACTTAAAAAAGCTAGTAAATTTGTTCTTCAAAAAAAAAAGAAAATATATACGTGTCTTTCATTTGATTGTTTATGTTTATTTTTGATATAGTATTATTATGGAAGTATAATTGCTACAGCAATAATTTAATAAAAAAGTTTTTTAAACCCCCACGGAAAAAGAGCGGTGTTATAAGTTTGACATGTCTTTGTCTATCTGTGACATTCGTAAAGGAATAGACCGATGTTGATGCCATTTCTTTTTGTTTTAAAGCTGATATGATCGAGATGGTGGCTAGCTACATTACAGTTAGGATTATTAAACTTAAACTAAACTGTGCCTTCGCTTGCTTAGCATTTCACAATTACAATATTCTTCAATCAAAGATATCTGCTTCTTCTTAAGCAATTTTTAAATAATGCAAACTATATTTTAATTAATTAATTAATTTTCGATTTCATATGCTACAGTTTTTTTGTCAAACAGAAATCTATAAAAAATATTTCATCTTCATATTAAGTAACATAAAAAAAATAGATATTGAAGACAAGAAAACGGGGACACTTCTAAAAGAGCAGAATGTAATGGTTTATACATTTTTTCTATTTTTTTCAGTTACGAGAAAACTGTAGTTTTGCAAAATATAGAAATACAATGTGAAGAATAATTTGCATACATGGGGATTAGAAATATTGCAATTCATTCATACAAAAAGGAGCTTCTTTCTTTTAAAAAATTGAGTTATAATTCTAAATCCAAAACGACGACCACATTATGCAGAAACAAGCAAGTTCAGTAAAGGATAAATATTTTACATTAAATTTCGCAGCGAAGATACAACGTATCCACTGGGTAGGATATAGGAGCTCATATTAACATGACCGGATGCAACGGCCAAGAGGAATATGTTGATAATATTCAGACTTTAGATAACCTCGTTTAGAACGTTCATGAAATAAGCATACGCTATTGAATTATTAACTATACTATCAACACGCTATGATGGCCGATTTGACACATTACAAACGTGAGGTTAATGTTAATTTACTGTCGATAAAACAAAACCGAATGAGAATCGGATAAATAATTTATTTATAACTAAAAAGATAAGTAATAGCTCAATCAAAAGTGTTAACAAAAGAAAATGTAAAACATGTTTACTTATGCTTTATGCAGATGATACTTTGGGCTCTACACTATCTGAGCTGCAAACACTGGTCACAGCCATGGAAGGAGATTGTAGAGAAAGGGGCATGCAATGAAAACCAAAATAATGGTGTTTAAAAGAGAAGTAGCCATAAGGATGGAAGAGTTTTAGTTGATGATGTAGGGATGGAGCCACCTTATTGGTTGAGTGGCTAGTGTACACGGCTAAAAACATCGACCAATCGCGAGGCTCGGGTTCAATTCCCGGGTCAGGCAACAAAAAGAAAATAGGGTTTCTCAGATTTTGTAATAAAAAAACCTTGCTCGGGATTGGGTATGTGCCCGGTTGGCTATAGGCTTCCCACCTATTACATTGTGGGACTTAGTGTCTTCGGCTAGTCGTGGGAGCCCTGGTTTTGCCTCTGCCTACTTCTTGAGGGATATGGGCGTAAAGATACATCTAATAAATGTTGAAAACTCAGTTTAAAGTATAAATTTAGGTCATCTACAGATTTAAAATAATACACAGCTGAAATTGAAAGAGAAAATGATCTGTCATCTCAATAACTTTGATCCCCTTAAAGGAACATCGAGGATAGGCAATGTACTTACTGAAACTGACATTTCCGAGTCTCTTAAAATTAAGAAGCTTTTAATTATTAAACCTATTAAAATATTCATGTTGGGAATTTGAAACTTTTGTCTTAATATTGTTGGCAATCGAGAATCGAATGTATTACTTATTATACTAAATTATATCACGTTGTCTTAGTTGAATATCGGTTTGTAATAATTTGTAACGTGTGTAATTAATCGAGTTATTTTTGGCATAAAGTAATTGCTACTAATAATGTTATTAATATGTGTATCCGAATATCCACTTGAATGTTATATTGACCGGTAAAAGAAGTTTCGATGTTGACTGATAGGATTATATAAAAATTACACCATTGGCGGTAGTCCGCACTCGTTGTTAAATTTTGAAGCGGTAAATATATTTCGTTATATGAGCAAGGTTTGTTTTATTGGAAAAATATGGATATAATAACTCTCACATTTAA
Organism: Calephelis virginiensis; assembly: GCA_002245475.1. Classification (NCBI taxonomy): domain Eukaryota; kingdom Metazoa; phylum Arthropoda; class Insecta; order Lepidoptera; family Riodinidae; genus Calephelis; species Calephelis virginiensis. The sequence continues at coordinate 85,461 of NJDC01058214.1, read as the reverse complement.
GCTATAGCAATATCAGTAAACGTAAGTAAGTTATTATTAGTTTAGTACTTATGTATATATAAAATGACTTAACTTCTTGAGAAACTTGGTTCGATACCCGGGTAGTGCAGCAATAAACAAGTAGAAAATGCGTATGTCCAATTTTCTAACAAAAATAACGTTGCCGGGATTGGATATGTGCCAGGTTGGCAATAAGCTTGCCGCCTATCACATTGTAGGATTTAGTGTCCTCGCAAGTCCAGGGTGCCCTGATTGTGCCGCTGCCTACAACTTCGGGGATATGGGCGTGAAGTTACTTTACTTTAACTTTACTGCACGCAGTTTGATTTTTCCATTGTATATGTGTTGGGTGAAGCAAGTAGAGATTTCATTTTTGGTGCTTACAGAATCTATACTTGCTATCGTCGGCACTTAGTGTAATTCCATTATATATACACGTTTTTTGGAGTTAACACTTGTACTTATCCACTGTATACTTTATTTAACACTTTCTGTTACTTTCTAGCCAACAGATTCCACTTTCTACAGCATCATCAGGGCTTTGAAACTAAAGATAAAAAGTATTTTTTTGATTTAATGTTCAATTTCTATTTGGTTGGATGTTGTTTGGTGCTCACACTTCAAAAACTGGCAGTGGAATAACGTCTCACAAAACAGCGAATAAAATTTGGTTTCTACTAGTTAAGGGATTAGTTAGAGGCACTAATTAAATAAAAATTAAATGATTTGCGAGAAAATATGCAGTTACGGCATTCCGTACTAAGACCAATTCGCAAAATCTAGGATACTAAAGACCCTTTACAGTTTACATCGACGATATGTGCTATATGCTCGAATGTTCTGTAAATCGTCAAAGCCATGTAGACGCTTTACATAGATGGAGTCAAAGGCTTCGATAGCTCATTAGTTCTAATACTTAAATCCTTATACAGGCCGAAAAATATCACACAGTTCAAGAGAAAACCTTTAAAGAGCCATGTGCTCTTTTGACATTTATAGAGATGGGTAAAAATGTGATGTCAATATGTATTGCTATCAATTATAAATAACTATTTATTTTATACTCAGGTTTTTGCTGACAGCTTAAAACTGTAATTGCTTTTTACATATTTATCTACTTTTAAAACACTGATATAATTTTATAACGCAAAACAGACGGTGTTATAAGTTTGACGTGTGTGTGTCTGTCTTCAGCGGATGGACGGGTTTTGATGCAGTTTTTACCATCAATTTTAAAGAAAGAAAAAATTTCGCCCCAGAGAGGATTTGAACCTGTAACCTTTCGTCTCAAGCCGACGAATGCTCTAACCAATTGAGCTACTGAGGATTCAAGTCCCGTGGCGAAATTTTAAATTCCTTTCTAACCCGTTAACGCGGGTAGTTAGGTATGTCTTATAGATACACAATTCTGAGTACCCACCAAATGAGTTTATCATTACAGATGAAATTCACATTTTAGAATGGCCATAACTTTCGTTTGTCGCAACGTATTTTTATTTTAGCACTTGCCCTGTGCTTGGGATAAATTTCTATAAATTTTAAAGAAAGAAAAAAATTTGCTCCAGACAGGATTTGAACCTTTCGTCTCAAGTCGACGAATGCTCTAACCAATCGAGCTACTGAGGATTCAAGTCCCGTGGCGAAATTTTTAATTCCTTTCTAACCCGCGGTTTTTTTAGTTCGAAAGCTGATGTGATCGAGATGGTACTAAGTTACATTTTATTGAGATCAGTTCAGGTATTCAAGGTTATCAGCTCATTTGCATCTCTTTCGTAATCATCGGAATAGATATAAGACGAACTAAGAGTATTTATTTCACTTTCCAACATTCGTGAGCCCTAACAGAGCTAACACTAACGAGTGCTGATACTACGGAGCTAGTTTGATGATGGAGCTAGAAAATAGGATACGTAACCCTGGAATGCAGCTATATGCGGATATTTTTGTTTAAAAGATGGTGTCATCGTGATAAATCTTGGCTACGATACATAATATATCCTTTTTTGCATTTTGCGTTGATTGAAAATTTTTAGTTTTAAGATTATTTAATGGTTCACTTTGCTAACAATAATACCTATGAATGCTTTCAAAATGAATCTAAGAGGTGAGTGAGTTTCCTTTTTAAAATAGATTTTCAGTAACACAGCACAAAGTCTAATGCCCTAAAGTTTTATGTTTCATTGCGTAACACTTTCGTTACAGTAGAAAAAAAAGTATTAATTTAGTATCTATCTATCTATCTATCTATCTACCAATAATTCAAAATTACTTTTTGCCATCTCTAAAACTCGTCCAGCTACCTACCTGACAAGTTTTGTTACGATCGGTACAAAGGATTTGGCGTATAACACGGTTAGGTTGCAAAAAGATAGACAGACAGAGATAAATTTTAAAAATGCCCGAAATGTGGCTTTCCATTTTTAGGTGCCTGTATCTATTTTTTTAAACATTTTCTATGTACTAAATTCATTCTTTTGTAGATTTTTCATAAGTATATTTAAAGAGATAAATAGATTATTTATTATACCTACGTTGAAAATGTAATCAAGTATGTTATTAGGTTATATTAGCATTGTACTGCAAAAGTCTGTGTGTTTGTCTGGTGCTCTTTCACGACTAAGCTGTTGAAACGGTTTTAATAAAATTTGACTGCATATAGCAAAAGATCCAAGTTCTAAGATAGGCTATTTCATTTTCGTTTCTTTACCTGTTTGCTAGGTTTGGAAACGATGGTAGTTTACAGTAGACAGGGTTAAATTTATTTATTTTTAAAATGTTTTGGTAATAAATAATTAAACTAGTTATAAATATAAATATTTGGCTAAAAAGTTTAAGCATACGTAATTAAATAATATTTTTTCTAAATATTAAAATATTTGGACACCAAAATATGGTACAATATGTTGATATGCTTAAATATTTTTGTAACATTTCATTTACACACATATTCCGCAAATAAATAATTTTCTTTCTTTCTGTCAAAAATCAACCTCCAAAGACCAAACGGGGGTTTATATAAAAAATCGTTACTAATCGACGCTGCAGAAGCTACGACATGACCCTTGGATATAGAATAAATACAAGTACCAAGAAAAAACTAGTCATATTTATCAAAATCAAAAAGCTCAATTCAAAAAGTTATTTCCAGCTTAAAACTAGTAAAATATTGCAAAATACCGTTCAATAAGAAAGCGTACAGACTTTGTATGGAGGCGCTAAAATGGCGCGGAAATGAAAACTCACGTTCCGATATTAACGCCGTTGTACAAGCTATGCAAACACTTCAGCTGCAACCGCACCAACCGAACACCACTTTGTTAGACTTTGTCATGGAATTTTATCAATAAAATGTACTACGATTTTTATATACGAGACTAGCTGTTTACCTGTGACTTCTAAATGGAATAGACTTTTATACAAACTTTCATTCCCTATTATTGTCTTTGGAAGTTGACTTTTTAAAAAATCAATAGTCTTTAATTCAATTTGGGTCTTTACCTAAAGGCATATAAAATTTTATCAAAATCAGTAAAACAGTTTAACAGTAAAAGGGTAAAACAGACCAATTTTCGGATTTATATTATTACTAGCTGTGTGCTCGTGAATTTGTCAGCGTAGAATAGTTACAATTTTCATACAAACTTTCATCCTCTGTTATAGTATATATAGTAGTAAAGTAAATTCAAATTTGAATTTGAATTTGATATGCTATAGGATCGAGTTTCAACCATAGGTAAATATTATTTTCTAAAATTAACCACCAAAAGACTATAACAGAGGATGAAAGTTATTACTAGCTGTGTGCTCGTGACTTCGTCAGCGTAGAATAGTTACAATTTTCATACAAACTTTCATCCTCTGTTATAGTCCTTTGGTGGTTAATTTTAGAAAATAATATTTACCTATGGTTGAAACTCGATCCTATAGCATATCACATTTCAATATATTATATATGCATATCAAAAATCAGAATCGACTTCGTGATTTAACAGTCAAAGAGCAACATACAGACTTACTTTCGCATTTGTAATCTTAGTATGGCTAATGTGGACATTATTATAAAATGGATTTCCATAATATAGTGACACATATACTTCAGAAGCATTGAAGAGAACGATAGAAAAGATGAACGACGTTTTTACATAATTAATGAATTTCGTGTTAATAATGACAGTAGTTATTTTGGTAGTATTTTCCATATTTTTTAGTTAAGTACGTAAGTGAAGTATTTATGAAGTAATTAGGGGACCATGTGTTTTATCGATGTTGCGTAATCTCACCCGTTGAGCTTGTGAAGATGCCCCTTTACCCAAGATTCAAGCCACGGGGTATGACTGATTTAGACGACTTATGACTACTCGTATTTTAATAAATCAAGTCCGATTTTGCGAAATTAAGCCATAATTTGATGCAAATTAATTCAACTTGACTAATAGCAGATGCTCACACCTATACCAAAAACATAACGTCCCTTATACAGGGTGACATTTAAAGTACCAGGTAAGTTTTGAGAAACGATCCGGATTCGATAACACTTTCTATACATGAAGGAAAAAAAACTAAAAAAAAATAATGTTTAACCAACTCAAAATACAAGATGCATGGTTATAACGCAAACAAAGCATATAACTGGTTCACAGTGACCGCAGTTGCATTTGCAGGCTGGTGACGACACAACTCGTAGATGGTACAACATAGCGTGACAACAAGTGAAGCATTTTTGCGGATTGCCTAAAATAAATGTTTGTAGTATTAAATATTGTAATTTGGCAATAATATTTACAATGCCTTACTATATAAACCTTTACCCCCTACCCTATCTTAAAGTTTTCCAGTCCTCTCAAAGTAGCCATGTAGACATCAAAACCCATTACCACAGTAGTGCGTAGTCCACTTGAGTTTGGAATGTTTTTCCTATTGCGTAAGTTAATTTTACCCTTGTACCTTCTAAAAAGGAATGCGACAATGGCGAGCATATTGAAGTCATAGCTCTAGTATCTCTTACAATACATTGAGTGCAGCAGCAACATCCTCGTCTTTAAAAAGAAAGTATCTTTACGCACACATCCCCGAAGAAGTAGGCTGAGGCACAACCACCCACGACTAGCCGAAGACACTAAGTCCCACAATGTGATAGGTGGCAAGCCTATCGCCAACCGGACACATATCCAATCCCGAGCAACGTATTTTTACGCATAGTTGATTTTATGCGATTCTAGCTATCTCGTGGAATTTCATTTCAACATTTGTTTGTACCGGAAAAATTAAAATGGTATTTTTCCTAGTTTTAACGCAGTTTATCCCATTTTATATTTAAAACCTTCCCTCAACTTCTACAAATAATTCAAAACCATTTTGCCAAATCGGTCCAGTCGTTCGGAAGTTATGCGCATACGTGCAAATATTTATTTTAAATATAAAGATTAAACGAAGTTATATTGTACAAAAATCAATTAGAATAATAAATCATCCAATCCATTGAATACTTTTGAGAAAACTTTTGAGGTAAAATGCAGAGAGTAGCGAAAAAAAACAAGTAGACTAACTGAGACTCTTCTCCTGTTTTTGAAAGTCATTTAAAATATATTCTGAATTGAACCCCAACTCTATAGTACTACTACTCTAGCTATTCTATAGTAGCTGATTAAAAAAAAGTATCCCTGAAGAAGTAAACAGAGGCACAACCTTGGCACCCACGGCTAGCCGAAGACACTAAATCCCACAATGTGATAGGTAGCAAGCCTATCGCCAAACGGGCACATATTAAATACCGAGCAACATTGTTTTATTAGAAAATTAGGAAAAACCACATTTTCCTTTTGTTGCCTGACCCAGGAATCCACCCGGGACCTCAAGAAGCCAAGTTTGTTGTCGGACCGCTAGACCACAGAGTAGCTGAACTTTGCTCCAATAAAAAAAAAAAAAACTAAAAATGTCTAAAATAAAATCTGATAACGATATCTTAACTGCATTTTTTATAACCATTTAAACATTATGAATAGATCCCATCATACAAGTTTTATCATCAAATGTTGGTACTTTATTACTTATTCCAGCTGACTGAGCTAACAAAATCCATTGAAAAGGCCATGTTTTATGAAGACTACGTAAGCCCCTCGTGATATTGCTTATGCTAATAAAACTGACCTCACACCCAGAGTAATTGAATTTGCGATTGGCCTAAATATTAAAGGATCTTCGAGTAAACTAGGTTAGTTAAATTTGTCACGTTAATATTTTTTTTTTCCATTTATTTAATAAAATAATATACAATTTTTTAACAAAAAGCTTTGCAAAAACCTTAAATTGGTTTGTCCGCAAGCTTACCTGCCTCCCGCAACAATTTAAATTGTAATATTTTAAAAAATACAATAATAAACATATAATATAATGAACCGCATGCCAAAAAACATTACAACTAATCACTACGTATTAATAAGCTATTTGAAAAACAAAAAACTCCGCACTTATTTAGTTTAATAGTTTAGTTTTGTTCTGAAAATCCAAAATCTACATAGAGCTGTTCTTTCAAATTAACGCTTATAGCAGGGGAGCTCAAAAGGGGATTTTTGTACTATCTCAGTGCATTTTTGCATGACTGGAGTTACTGCACATTTGGCATAGCGGGCTCCTATTCTATTACATATTTGTATTAGAAATCAGGAAAGGTAGGTTTGATGTTTTTGCACTAGTTAAGATGTTTCTGCAAAATGCAAATTAGACTAGGAAACCACTGCTACTACTTGTAGGATAGGAAAATATTGTTACATGGATAACAGAAACCAGGGATCATGGATTAGGATTTAAACATCTCAATAAATATATTCCTCTGTGGTCTAGTGGTCCAGGTATTGGATTTGAATTCAGGATCAGAGATCCCGGGTTGGGCAACATAAAAAAATTTGTTTTTTTCAATTATCTGTTAAAAAAGTTGTTGATCGGGGTTGGATACGTGCCCGGTTGGCGATAGGCTTGCCACCTGTCACATTGTAGGACTTAGTGTATTCGGCTAGTCGTGGGCACATTGTGGGACCTAGTGCCTTCAGCTAGTCGTGGTTTCCCTGGTTGTGCCTTCGCCTGCCTCCTTGGGGATATGGCAGTGAAGATACTTACTTTTACTTACTTTTTAGATATTTCTGTTCACTTCATTGTTGACGATTATCAATAGCATATGACACTGATCTATAATAAACCTATCTGTTATCTTAGATAGTTTAATGAAAATGATCGTAAATCAGCACATGACGAAAATAACACGTTTAAGGAGTTTATTTTCTTGCTGACATATTTTTTTTAATTATTTCATTGGTAGGTGATGAGACCATGATCACCAACCTTAATATATTAGCGACACGTAGAGTTATTGGTTCGACACTATCTTCTCTCACACCTATCATGAGATCTATTGGTTATTTATTTTTGCAGTGATCACAAACTTCAGCTCTTATGCCCGCGTGTCTTATTTTTTCAAAAGAAATATGTAATACTCATCTAAAAGTTTTGTTTCTCCCCAAACTTAATTATAAGATAACTCCCAAGTAAACTAATTCCAGACTAATCTGATCATACATAATTTATTACACCCTAATAAATATGTAAAGGGCAGACATTTTGTAAAACAATTCAAATAAAAATTCAATAAAAGAAATCATATAAATTGTTGAAATTAAAAAAAACTTTGGTAGAGTTTTATGATATTATGATTACACTTTAAAATGATGTTGACTTACAACCAATTTCAATTATATATCAGGCAACCAGAGTTTATTGTAATGATATTTTTGTAAGTCATTGTAAAAAAGAAGTGGTTGCCTGGCAACTGATCTATGGTAGCACTATCTTTTAAATAAGTTATTGGAGTTCGCCATTAACTGACAAAAATCGAGATCATATTTACGTTTTAAAGCCAGATCTGATGTTGTCAAGAACTTTTAGTATTTGACGGCTAAAATCTCTAACAATGTGATAAACTCAGGCATGAACCATTGAATCAAGCATAAATTACGGTCATCGAGCTTTAGTTACATGTAAAATAGCAAACGTATTTTTTTATATTTTTATGATATTTGAAGGGAAACAAGTAGACAGATTTCCAGATGGTAAGAAATTCACATCGCTTGGAGACACCAATGGTGGTAACGGAATGTTAAGCCTCGGGCAAACATAAGTATGACATATATGTTGTCATCAGAATTATGATAAAAAACGAAAAAGGAATTGGAATAGGAATTGTTTTTCCGGCTAAAGAAATTCCCAAATAAAAATAAAAATAGGCGTTAACTTTTATTTTGCTTACAGCTAGACATTTTAGTTCCGTTATTTCCCTAGTTTTGGTCCGGGTCCGCTGTGTAGGATAGACCATCTTTCTCTATGTCTGGCAGCTTGTAAGGGACGAAAACAAGTAAAATATAGGTCATTACCAACAAGACCACTGATGGTAGAGAGAGAGAGAGCAGATTCATCCACCGTCTTACCTATTCCTGTCACCAAAATGACACTCTCATGTTTCATTTTGGAGGGTAGGGTCACCGGTTGCACAATTGGCCCAACACCTCGGCCATTATTTGACCGCCTCGTTGGTCGAGTTGCTAGTGTACACGCCTAACTACACAGACCAACCGCGAGGCTCGGGTTCGATTCCCGACGGGGGCAGGCATTTGTGTGATGAACATTTAAATGTCTGCATTTCCGGGTCTGGGTGTTTATTCAATTTATTCTGGTATCTATTTATGTATTTCTATGTATTAGTATCGTTGACTAACAGCCATGACAAGCATATAATTTGCTTACTTTGGGGTTAGATTCAATTTTTGTTACTTGTCCAGGGATATTTATTATTTATTATTATTTTTTATTATTATAAACGCACATTTTGGAGGGTAGGGTCGCCTCTGTGATCTAGCGGTCCGGGTGTTGGACTTGACTGCATGAGGTCCCGGGTTCGAATCCCGGGTCGGCCAACAAAAAGAAAATTGGATTTTTCCAATTTTCTAATAAAAAAAAAATGTTGGTCGGGATTGGAAATGTGCCCGGTTGGCGATAGGCTTGCCACCTATCACATTGTGGGACTAAGTGTCTTCGGCTAGTCGTGGGTGCCTTGGTTGTACCTCTGCCTACTTATACATACTTATACACTTTAAATGGATGTTCCCTGGGAGTAGAGTGCTGCGTATCTTACTGTCATTTTTTTGTACGTTATTTAATTTCCTTATGTTTAGAGTTCAATTAGATTTCAAGTTGTTTTTTTTTTTAATTAGTGATGTGTGGTAAGTTTTAGTATATTAATAAATGTTTTCTTTTTCTTTCTTTCAAAGTGGTCCTTTGGGATTAGTTAGCTCATGTTAAAGGGAGAAAAACTAATTATTGTCGACAAACTAAAATTGTCAACAAAAATAATTAATCTTTGAGTCTACCCCAACTTACATACAGGGTTAAGCTGGAAACATAGTATCGGATCCGGCTTACGGACGCGGGCTTATTGGCGCGACTGATAAATGTGTACTTACCGTCCGCGGACGTTTTCGGCCAACCGAGTCATATTTGTATCTTTTCAACGCTCAAAGTCACATCCTCAACCTATTCGATAGTTTGCAAGTCTCAGTGTACTTTTATTATCCAGATCAGGTATCTGTTAGCCGCGTCTGTCACCAGCGTCCGACAATATGTTTCCAGCTTTACTCTTGAATCTGGGTTTCACGCAAATTGGAAATCGGAACTAGTATGTCATAGTAGGTACTCTTGAATACAATACAAGCAAATATTAAATTTAGTTATCAAAAAAAAACTATTTTATCGGATTCGTTGAATTTTTGAAGTGAAAACTTCTTTAGCCGCGTTGCGCACTTTTTTTGAAATGGGCAAAAACTTTTAAACTGATCAAAAATTCGTAAGACGGCGCAGGGCGCTTGCGCCAATGTTCGTGTTGTCATGTTTGTGTACGATAGCGCAATATTTATTATATTGTATTCTACCATATAAATGATAGTACTTTCATATTGATAATTAAAGCAATTCGTGCAAAATTATTCCCTAACCATTCCAAATATCAAAAATGCACAACGTTAATATTCAAGTTTTCACTTCTTCCGACACTCCCGAAGTGCAACCCGTCGTTTCTTTGGACAAAATGTTAATAATCCACATAAAATGACATGTCCGATTCAAATTTTCAATTTGCATGAAATCGAGATTCAAGAGTAATCATAATGATCAGTAGTAAAAATCGGAACTAAACCACTATTATGTGAAAGTTGAAACGTCCTTTCATTATTTTTGAAATTGTTAGCGCCGAAATCGAATATCCTACAGTTATATTTTCATGTTATTTATTTTGAAATGTAGTCATTATGGTTATTTTTGAAGTAAAATTTTCAATTAGAACCAGTTCACGTCACAAACTAACGCTGTTATTAAACCCTACCACGAGTGCTTGGTACAATATTATTTCAATAGTACTAAATCATCGGAGAAAGACCGTCTTATGACATATGTCATGAAGGTGGTTTTTTGGGTAAACTTTTAGCAACATGGAAATAATATTGCTACAAGCGTTAATGGTAAACCCCCAGATAAGTAGGTCGCTCTGCAGAGAGAATCTTTACTTATAATAAAACTCAACATGAGTAAATTCTGTACATTGAAGATATTTAAAAATAGGTGCATAGTATCTTCACGCTCATATCCCTGAAGACGTAAGGCAGAGGCGTAACCAGGGCAAGCCAATCGCCAACTATCCAATCCCGAGCAATATTTCTTTATCATAAAATTGGAAAAACCACATTTCCTTTTTGTTGCTCGACCCGGGAATCGAACCCGGACCTCATTAGGTCAAATTCATCACCTGGACCGCTAGGCCACAGAGGCGAAATAGGTGCAGACGACTAAAAATGGTAGCAGAACACACTTTTACAATTTTTTTTCTGTCTGTATTAAGATAAATTGCAAAGTCTTAGATAGTGAAGCAGCATTATGACGACGCGGAATTGAAGTATTTTAGTTGTAGTTTAAGCGTAAGTTATGTGTTTGCGAAGTAACCCGGTAAGCTCATTAGTACCTACCAGATGTCGCTGGAAGCGCCTCGAGGCAAAGTTACAATGGCACTGTAGACGTTTATTGCTTTGTCTATAGTACATCTTGCAAAATGTTCCAAGGATTAGCACAAGCGAGAAACAGACAAATTGATGTATTCGAAGTTCATCGTCAAAGACTAACTTTGCCAGCTAAGTGTCAAATGTGATAGTTAAAAAGTTAATAAATTACATGTCGGTGGTAGATAGAATTAACAAGTTAAAAAATAATGTATTTTTGTCATAAGCTTTTATTTGTAAAGGGTGTAGTCAGCTGTAGACTTGAGAAGGACTGTTAAAGATGCATCAAATAAGCCGAAACACCATTGGAATGCTGGGAATTTTAGAAGTTCCTAAAGCGACCTACTGGTTCTATTATCAGATCAGCTTCATGTAATAATAACTTTGGTATATTAAGTACATTACAAATATATTTACTTTTACATCGTCAAAAAGAAACTTCCTTGTATCTTTGTTAACATATACAATATATATTTAAAGAGAAAATGAGAAAACTGTATTACAACTACGCCGATTTGTAGTGTTTTGTTGTAGTTTAAGCGTAAGATATGTGTTTGCCAAGTAACCCGGTAAACTCATTAGTAATTACCAGATGTCGCTGGAAGCGCCTTGAGGCAAAGTTACAATGGAATTATAAACGTTTATTGCTTTGTCTGTAGTACGTCTTGCCAAGTGTTCCAAGGATTAGCACTAGCGGCAAACAAACAAATTGATGTCTTTAAAGTACATAGTCAAAGACAAACTTTGCCAGTTAAGTGTGAAATTTCAAAGTCAAAAAGTTGATAAATTACAAGTTGGGGAGTGTAGACAGAGTTAACAAGTTTTAACAAAAAATATACTTTTGTGATAAGATTTTATTTGCATAGGGCATATTCAGCAGAAGACTTTTTTTAGCAAATGGAAGGCAAACAAGCGGACGGATTTTCTGATGGTAAGAAATTCACGCCGCCACAAGAGACACCAAAGGTGGTAATGGTGCGTTGTCAGCCAAAATGTGCAATAGGCTTTTCATCCGAGTCTCAGAATAGTGATATACATGAAACATCTTTAGTGTCTATAGGCAACGGGTATCTTTTACCCTACTGTATGCTTGTTTGCTGACTTCAAAAAAAAAAAGACGACGCATCAAACAATCCAAAGTACCAAGAGATTATGCCAGAACTTTTAAGAAGATCTTATGGTTATCAATTTGTACATGCATGTAAAATTTCAGCTAGATCGGTAATCGGGAAAATTAAGTAGTACCAAGACATACTAAAATTTTACCCCCAATATATATAAGTCTTATTAAACTATTTATAACTCAAGAACGGCAGAACCGATTTGACTAAAACTTGATGGGGACTTAGTTTAGAACCAGGATACTTTTTCTACGTTCGACTGCGAAGAAACTAGTACAAACATTTTGATTTTTCTCATACAAATTCAATGGGTAAAACGAAGTTCGCCAGAACAGTTAGTTACAAATCTATTTACTTTTAGATTAGTAAGAAGAAATTTCTGTGTATTTGTGTTGGCATTAATTAGAACATCTATTTTAAGATAATATGACTGAACATTATTACAACGACTCCGATATGTAGTATTTTAGTTGTAGTTTAAGCATAAGATATGTGTTTGCCAAGTAACCCGGTAAGCTCATTAGTAACTACCAGATGTCGCTGCAAGCGCCTCAAGGCAAAGTTACAACTTAACTGTAGACGGTTATTACTTTGTCTATAGCATTCTTGCCAAGTGTTCTGGGATCCGTCTCGTTAACAACTGACTCCCAAAAATGAGGAAGTTTCCGATTCTACTGCATATATTTATAAGTATCTTATAAAGAATGTACTAATTTTAATTGTAATTAGTTTTATAATGCTACTGGTTTTATTTAAATCTTTTTCTTTCTTTCTTTAGGTTTTGGCAATCTCGTTAGTATTTTGCTATTAGTGAAGTAGAAATTTGCATCAAATTTTATATTTATTGAAACGAAGTTCCTTATTGCGCGTTGTGCATGAAAAAATTCTTACGAAAATGTTGTCACGACACTTTTTGCTCTGTGGTCTAGCGGTTCAGTAGTTGGAATTGACTGCATGAGGTACAATTTTTTTTATTATCATTTTCATTTTTTTTATTATTTTTTTACATTTATATTTTCTATTTTTATATCATGTTTCTCTGTCTGTCTCTCTCTAGAAGAGAGATATCCGGGTGTCCCTTGACACCTCTCAACTTTCTTTATATCAATTATAATTAGTCATCAGTCATAAGTCGTCAGTATGTCGTGTCAGGCGCTTGGGTAAAGCGGTGGCCTTTTTGCACAAGCTCAAGTAATGAGATTTGGCGGCAACGAGGAAATATACGATACGCTAATTTCTTCATGATTATTTCATTTGTGCTCTTTCACTGAATAAAATTGTACAAAATGCCAAAATTGACTAATTTCACTCAATGTTAACACGAAATTCAATAATTATGAGAAAACTTCGACCATCTTTTCTCTCGATGGCGCCAAAACTCTATTTAAATCTTTAAGGCAGTTTCTCCGAAAAAGTAGGCAGAGGTACATCTAGGGTCCAATTGACCCACAACCTGATATAGTGTAATGTGGTGGCAAGCTTATCACCCACCGATCACAAATCCAAACCCTGGGCAATGTCATTTTATTGGAAAAATAGTTGACACGACAGATTGTTTTTGTCATAATATGCATGTTTAATTAAAATAAATTTACGTTTTTCAAAAGAATCTTCTCCCGAAATTTATAAAAACAAAAAAAAAATCACCCATCCATGTAACATCATAACTTATGAGCGGATAGACCGATTTCGATGCGGATTTTTACTCGGGTATTGAACCAGGATCTCATGATGTCAAGTCCAACACCGGAGTTTTCACAGTGCACTAAATAATATTGAACCACACAGGCCAGAGTATAATAGCGTAATTAAATCTAAATAAAATTATTTAATTTGCAATTTTCCGCCAAAAAATGTATACGTATTATTGCGTAATAAAACAGACAAAATAGTGCGCTAAGAATGAATTGGAC